>JAVKPL010010765.1:0-48576 GCA_032173675.1 Gastrolobium villosum
TTCTGTTTCAGTTTTCTTTTTAATTTCCGTTTCTGTTACAGAGTTTAAAAAAAAATTAAAAAAAAATTAATGTTCTTTAATTCTCCTTAATTTTTTTTAATTCTCTTTTATTTTAATTTTCTTTTAATTTTCGTTTTCTGTTTCTGTTTAAAAAAAAAACAAAACAAAAAAAAATTGTTTTTGAATTATCCATTTTTGTGTGTTTCTATTTTCTGAGCATACCTTAGTGCAAGCATCCACAGTCCAATCCTCAGCAGCTTCTACAGTAGCATCAAGCATGAATAATCAAAGAATTGAAAATAAGCTTGAAGAGTTAAACTCGTTGGTGAGACAATTCGCAGTAACACAGATAGTGCAGCCTCCCACTCCACAGATGAGCAACTTGTGTGGTATCTACTGTGATCCTCTTCATCCCACGGATGTCTGCCCTTCCTTTCATGATAGCATCCCTCTAGTTGACCAGACAGTAGCTGTAGTAGGAGTTTTTCCAGGAAAATTGCAGTATCAGCAGCAGCAATACAATCCCTTTTCTAATACTTACGATCCTCGCTGGAATCCCCACTTGAATTGGAATCAGAACCTGAACCAGCAGAGCCTTCCTCCTTATCAACAGAGGCAAAATTTCCAGCAGGCTGTACCTCCACAACATTTGCAACAGGAGCCACTAGCCCAACAACAAATCAATTGCGGTCCTTCACTAGAAGATTTGGTGAAACAGATGGCGACGAGTAACTTGCAATTTCAGCAGCAGACTGAATCTACAATTCAGAACCTGCAAACACAGATTGGGCAGTTGGCAACATCAATGAGTCAGGTTCAACCTCAAAGTTCCAGCATTTTTCTTCCTCCGCAAACAGTTCCAAAACCAAAAGGGAATGCAATTGCCAGTGCTATATCTCTAAGGTCAGGCAAGCAACTGCATGAGCCCCAGCAAGCTACAGTTGTGGATGAACTAGCATTGGAAAAAAATAAGACAGTGCAAGAGAAGCGAAAACTTGACAATGAACCTGAGTTCTCTGTTCCGCTTCCCTTCCCTCGAAGAGCCATCAATTCCAGGAAATTGGCAGAAATAGCACAAGAGAAGGAGTTACTAGACACATTCAGGAAGGTTGAAGTTAACATTCCTCTCTTAGATACAATCAAGCAGATTCCAAAATATGCCAAATTCCTAAAAGAATTATGCATCAATAAGATGCGATGAAGGGGGACGAGCTAGTTAACGTGAGCCATACTGTATCAGCCCTCATCCAACCCATGCCTGAGAAATGCAAAGATCTAGGAACATTTACTATTCACTGCATTAGAGGAAGTTCTATATTTGATGATTGCATACATAAAAGTTTGCGTAAGGTTGGAAGAAAGGATCAAGAGAAGAAGAAATGCATACATAAAAGAAAGCCCCCAAAGTTGCGTGATAAGCAGATGGGGAAGAGTTGCACAATGATTGGTCATCACCTCAAAGTTGTTCATGAAGGACCCCAGAAGCAACCTGTGGAGACAGAGGCTCTACTCACTGATGCTGTTTATCCTCCTTAGGGAGTCCAGGGAGTCTTCTTCCCTCTTTTTCTTTTCTTTCTGTTATTTGCATTTTTCTTTTTTTTTTCTTTTTTTTTTTTTAGTTTTTGACTTTCATAGGTAGATTTTCCTCTTCTTTCTGGTTATTATTGAGTGTTACATGGAGTAGAATTAGATCACAATGTTTTATAGTAAAGTCTATTAGGCTTTGATCTCAATTCTTGGATTGCAATACTTGTTGATTGATGCTGTGATGCTGATTGCATGATTTGGTTACCCCTTGTGAGGTTTTGAGCCTGTATACATGGCATATCTTCTGGCCATGCTTTCATTCTTGTGTGCTTCTACTCTTGATCTTTGCTCTCTAGAACTTGCTCTGATTCTTTTTGAAACTGCATTTTTCACTTACATGCATGAATATGATTGAGGCATTCATTTCTTTCTTTACCCACTTTAGCCAGATAGCCACCCCTTACATTATTATCCCTTGGTGAGCCTCTTTGAGCCTTTATATCCTTTATTTCTTTAGCCACATTACAAGCCTAAGTGAAAAAAAAAATAAAAAATAAAAAATAAAAACCAATTAATTCCACACCCTGGAGATTTACTGAGCAATGGTTTTCACTATGATGTTGTGTTTAAGTGTGGGGGTTTGCCCGAGGCGTGCAAAAGTTTAAGTGTGGGGGTGACAATGTGATTCTTTTCTCTGCTATGTGGTTCTTCTATGTTATAAGAAAAAAAAAAAAAGCAAAAAGAAAATAAAAAAGAAAATAAAAAAAAAGAAAAAAAAAGAAAAGAAAAGAAAAAGTGTGTTTATTTTTATCTTTTCATTATCTTTGTGTAAGTTCTCAACCCTTGCTCTTGTAGATTTCTAGGGTGTTTAACTTTCTTTCCCCATATTTCATCCATACCTTCACCTCAGCCCCATTACAACCCTGCATAAAGCCCTCTTGATTTGTGCATGCATGTGTTATTAGCAGTGGAGAAGTAGAACTAGAGCAAGCCTATGGTAGGATGATTTTCTTGAGTTGATTTGAGTGATATACTGAATTAACTGATACACTTGAGAGAAAATTGAGAGCATCCTGTGAGGAACCATTTTTGTGTAGTTAGCAGTTGCAGTTGAAATTGACACGTCTTGTGATTTGAGAATAAGGAATTTTTGTCCTGATTATTTTATCTGTTCAAGACTTGTGATTTTTGTTATCTTTTGTATACTTGCTAATTATTGGAAAGGATTGGTTGATCTTAGTCTTTGCTTTTAATTTTAGTTTTTGCCCAGGAGTGCAAAAAGATAAGTGTGGGGGAATTTGATAACTCATATTTTATTACACTTATTTGTTACTCTTGGTTGGTAATTTTAGGTTTTATTTGAATTAAATAAAGGTATTTTGGGTTAAATTAGAATTCTAGTTTTTAATTGGGTTTAATTGATTTTCGTCATAATTTTCCAGATTTACACTACTTTCGTATTTTGACCATATCTCACTCTACAGATGTCCGATTGACTCTGTTCTTGTTGCGTTTTGCAGCTAACAGGAAGGGTTATAATCGCTATTTCAGATACTGAAGCTCAATTCGGACGGGAAGATGGTCTAAACCTGAGCTCAAGATGACGTGTTTTTTGCTGGAATATTATTTCATTATTGGACTTGTAATTTAAATTAAAGCCCAATTATTTAAGTGGCCCAAAGCCAAATTAGTTTTATTTTATTATTTTATATTGCATTTTAGACGAATGGGCCGGGCCGATCTGAATTAAGCCCAGCCCAAAATGGTTTTTGAACCCTAGGGGCATATGTAGGAGAGGAGGGGAAACATTTTGGATTAGGTAATTTTCAGAATTGGGGATCAAGACTTTTTCTCTGAAGCGTTCTTCGCGTTCTTCATCTTCTTCTTCTTCTTTTTCTTTTATGCAATTTAATTTGTAATCATGTTTATCCTAGCCATGCTAGGCTAAACCCCCTTTTAATCAACCTAAGGGGAAGGGATTCCATGGATCTGTTTAGAGGATCTGCGATTAACCTCTAACCAGATTTATTTCTTTACCCTAACTCAGATCAATATTGTGCGATTGTGGATATTCGATCTGAGGTTCGCGATTGTGATTATGGGTGAAGAATGATCATCAGATTTGATGATCCGATTAACCTCAATTGGAAATAAGGATTCTGATTCAATTGGGATTAATCGTGAATTTGGTAATTTTTCTAATTCTTTAACCAGATTTGTTTCTTTTCCTAACTCAGATCGATATCGTGCGATTGTGGATATTCGATCTGAGGTTCGCGATTGTGATCATGGAAAAGGGATAATCATCAGATTTGATGATCCGATTGTTCTCAATTGAAAATAAGGATTCTGATTCAATTGAGATCAACCGTGAATTTGGTAATTTTTATCCAATGAAGGACATCCATGGAACCCTAACCTTAGGTTGGTTAATTTTGAATTACGAATTTTAATCCCAATTTTATATTCTGTCTTTTAAATTATTCAAACTGAAATCAAAACCCCCCCTTTTATTTTCTATTTTCAGCAACGATTTTCACCCAAACAATTTCCTTGAGAGACGACTTAGGGTTTCCACTTTACTGCAAATTTTCTGAACCCTAAATAAAAATAATTTTTAATTGGCACGAGTTCGACAGCTCGTGTCAACGACCCTTAAGTTATAACGCGCTGCAATCCTCTGTTTGTGCGCTACTTCTTTGACGTGCGTGATCTCACGCATCTCCTCAATCGCGTCCAAGTTATGAAGTAATGCTTGCGAATTGCTATCTGTGTTTGTGTACATCTTTCTCCATGATGGTTCTCTGATTTCCACAGGGATCATGGCTTCACTACCGTAGACCATGCAAAATGGGGTCTCACCTGTGGTTGAGTGTTTGGTTGTTCTGTAACCTCATAGCACAAAGTCTAACTGTTCAGGCCATTCCCCTTTAGCTGCTTCTAATCTTCTTTCTAATCCGCGTTTGAGTACTCGATTTGCAGCTTCTGCCAATCCGTTAGTTTACAGATGTTCAATCGACGTATATCGGTGTTTGCCATGTAAATCCTGAAGGATTTGATTGAATTTTCTGTCCACAAACTGTGTACCATTATCAGTTATAATGGTATGGGGGATACCGAACCGACTGATGATTTGTCGAAAGAAGAATCGGCGAACCTTGTTAGCAGAAATTATGGTTAACGCTTCTGACTCGATCCATTTGGAGAAGTAATCAATTGCTACCAACAACCATTTGACTCCTCCGACGGCGATTGGGAATGGTCCCAAAATGTCCATACCCCATTGGTAGAATGGCCATGGGGATATCATTGGCGATAATTCTTCGGGGGGAGCATGTGTAAGTTTGCGTGCTCTTGACATTTGAGACAATGTCGCACGTGTTTTTTAGAATCTTCTTCCATGGTGGGCCAGAAGTATCCTGCCCGGAGTAATTTTCGGGATAAAGATTTTCCTCCCATGCGGTGTCCGCCAATGCCCTCATGTACTTCAGAAATTACGTATTGATCTTGTTGGGGATCTAAGCATTTAAGCATGGGGGAAGAGAATCCTTTTTTGTAAAGCTGGTTATTGATGATGGTGTAGAAAGAGGCTTTGCGCGCTAGTTTTTTAGCTGCGTGCGTTACTTGTGGTGCTTCACCTTTAATAGATAATTCCAGATTGGTGTCATCCAAGTTTCTCTATCATCCAGTGGCATAGAGTCAGCCTCAACCATGGATTGCGTGCTTTAGGATGGTTGCGCTTGTCTTTTTGTTACAGCCATTATGATGCTAGGATTAGGGACAATTTGTTGGATCACCGTTCTGTTATTTCCTGGTCCTTTTGTGCTAGCTAACTTGGATAAAATGTCAGCTCTTGAATTTTGTTCTCTGGGGATGTGTCCCAATTTGAAGTTTTGGAATTCTTTCTGAAGTAATCTTACTTTTTCCAGATATCTTATCATTAATGCCTCTTTGGTCTGGTAGCTTCCTTGAACCTGAGCAACTACCAACTGTGAATCGCTTTTGAGGGTTATATTTGTTGCCCCCAAGTCTTTGGCCATGGCGAGTACTGCGAGGACTGCTTCATACTCAGCCTGGTTGTTAGAAGCTTTGAATCCAAAATGGATAGAGTGTTCCACGGTAATACCTTGAGGGCTTTCCACGATTACACCCGCACCACTTCCTTTGATATTGGAAGATCCGTCAACGTAAATAATCCAGTCGAAGCTGTCCTCAACCTCGTGTAAATGTCTGATTTCGACCAGGAAGTCTGCTGGTACTTGGGCTTTAATTTCCTGTCGCGGTTCATAGATGATGTCGTATTCTGACAACTCTATTGACCATGAGATCATTCGGCCTGCTAAGTCAGGTTGTCTAAGTACTTGTCGCAGGGGTTGATTCGTTCTAACTTTGATTGTGTGTCCCTGGAAATAATGGCGCAGGTGCCGCGATGTCAAGATCAACGTGAAAACAACTTTTTCGATCTGTTGGTAGCACAGTTCTGGTCGTTGGAGTGCTTTGCCGACGAAGTATATGGGCTATTGTTCCTGGGCTTCCTCTCGCAAGAGGGCAGCGCTTATGGCCTCATTACTGACGAAGAGGTATAGAACCAGGGGTTCATTAGGCGGAGGCTTAACCAAGACATGTGGGTTGGCCAAATGCTCTTTGATGGCCAAGAACCCTGCCTCGCATTCTAAAGTCCATTCGAAATCTGTTTGTTTACGTAAAAGTTTGAACAAGGGTAATGATTTTTGAGCTGACGCAAGAAGAAATCTGGTTAGAGCAGTAATTCTTCCTGTCAATTGTTGCAGCTCTTTTACGTTTCGCGGGCTTGTCATGCTGAGAATGGCGTTGCACTTGTCGGGATTGGCCTCTATCCCGCGATGTGTAAGCATGAATCCTAGAAATTTCCCAGTAGGTACTCCAAACGCGCATTTAGCTGGATTGAGCCGTAGCCTATATTTGCGCAGTTGTTGAAATACCTGTGCCAAATCTTGAGGATGTTGTGAAGTAGTCATTGTTTTGACTATCATATCATCAATGTAAACTTCAAGCATTTACCCAATCTGTTGGCTGAAAACTTTGTTCATCATGTGTTGATAAGTGGCCCCAACATTTTTAAGACCAAATGGCATTATATTATAGCAGTAGGTAGCTTTTTCAGTGATAAAAGTTGTGGCTTCCTCGTCTAGTGTGAACATTGGATCTGATTGTAGCCAGAATAAACGTCCATAAAGGATAAGACTTGGTATCCTGCAGAATTATCGACCAGCTTGTCGATGGTGGGAAGTGGATAAAAACCCTTTGGACAGTGTTTGTTAAGATCTGTATAATCAGTACACATGCGCCACTTTCTATTAGGTTTCTTAACTAATACCACGTTAGAGAGCCACGTAGAGTATGTGATTTCTCTGATTATTCCAGCATCAAGCAATTTTTCTACCTCATTTCAACCACTTGTTGCTTTTCTGGGGAGATTTTGCGCTTTTTCTGCGCAATGGGTTTTGCTTTGGGATCCAGGGTTAAACGGTGACATATTATCCCCGGGTCAATCCCTAGCATGTCAGCGGCTGTCCACGCAAAAAGATCTTTGTTATCTTGTAACACTGTTATCAGCGCATTTTTCTCAGCTTCAGGGAGGTTTCTTCCAATTTTGGTTATGTTCGCAGGGAGTGGGCCTATTTGGAGGTCTTCCAACTCCCCATCAGGTTGTGGACGGGTGTCGCGTAGATCATCGCGCATGTCAAGATCAGTTATATTTACTGATGCTTCGCCTTTGTCACCAGGCTGTAGAGGAGTTTTGGCTCTTAAACTGGTGTTATAACAGCTGCACGCTGTTTTCTGTTCTCCTCTGATGGCAACTACCGTGCCAGACTTGTTACGGAATTTCATCAATAGATGAGGCATAGAGATGATTGCCTTTAATGCGGCAATAGTTGATCTTCCCAGGATGATGTTATATGCAGATGCGTATTCAATGACATAAAATTTTAATTTGATAGTTTGCGCTAGAGGCATGTTTCCAAAAGTGACCCACATTTCAATGGTGCCTTTAGGCTGTACGCATTCTCCTGCGAAGCCAATTAAGTCCGAACATCCATGGAGAAGATGTTCCTCTAGGATGTGCATCGCACAAAAGGCATCCCAGAATATAATATCAGCAGAACTACCATTGTCAATCATAATATGTTTTACCTGGAGGTTAGCCATGCATGCTGAGATTACCAGCGGGTCATCATGATCTGGTATGATGTCGCCATAGTCATCATCGTCAAAACTGATGGCTTGTCGATGATCGCGCGAGTTTGATGGGCGTGTGTGATCGCGTACCATCATTACTGATTTCAAGTGATTTTCCGTTGGTATTTGGTTGCACCTCCTCCTGCTGATCCACCAGCAATAGCAGCTACAACACCTGTGGCGTCGTTGGGTAATCTATCGCGGTGTTGCATCACAACTTGTTCTCTGTTTCTTGGTGGAGTTCTGTGACGTCTATCAGTAGGAGTTGTTATGTCCTCTCTTCTGTCATTGTTGCGAGTAGAATTGTAATTTCTCCTAGGACGCGCCTTTTTCTCGTTGGGATTAGAGTCGTGATCAGGACCTCTATCGCGCTTTTGCTGTGTCTTGTATTCCCTGCAACTGGAAATAAATTCTTGGAGCTTGCCTTCTCTTATGAGTGCCTCAATTGTATTTCTGAGTGCGAGACATTCATCTGTGGTGTGCCCTTTGTCATTGTGGAACTCACAGAATTTAGATTCATCTCGCTGAACTCCTTTTGACATTGGAGGAGGTCTGTTAACCCGAACATACCCTGTTTGGAATACTTCCTTAAAAATCCGCTTGGGAGATGTGTTCAACGGGGCATAGTTGTCGTATTTCCCCTATTTTCGCCTTTCGCGAAATTTCCGTTGAAAATTCTTCTGGACATCTCTTTCAAAATTTTCTGTGTTAGTCCTGGCGTTGGATATATGTCGCGATGGCTTATAATCTTCAAGGTTGATGAATTTCTCTAAACGCGCACACAATTCTTCTATGGTGCGAGGTCGCTGTTTGGCTAGTGACATAGAAAAAGGTCCTTCCAAAAGGCCTTCAGTGATGATGTGTAGTGAGACTTGTGGATCTAAATCTCGGACCAAAAGTGCTTCATCATAGAATCTGTTTAGATAATCGCGCAGAGTTTCATTTGACTCTTGTTGAACTATTTTGAGCGCGTGAGTGGATTTGTATTGCGCTTTACTCGTTACGAACCGCATAAGAAACTGGTTGGTTAAATCTTCCCAACTTTGTACCGAATTAGGCGGCAATGCTGAGTACCATCTAAAGGCCGTCTCCTTAAGAGTTGTAGGAAACAGGAGACATGCTATTGGATCTGCAACATCTTGTGCTATCTTGTTTGTCTGGAATTGTTCCAGATGTTCTTGAGGGTCTCCCTTGCCGTTATATTTTTCTGTAATAATCTTAACATCCCTAGGAAATGGGACGTTCATTATGCAAGGGACAAATGGGTGAACAATTCGAGAAAATGTTCTGGAATTCCCATGAGAGTTTTCGTTCTCATGATTATCTTTCTTTTCTTCACCCTTTTTGCTCTTATGACCTGATGGTCTTGAACGATCAGTTGAATGTTCATGAGGTGGTTCGCTTTCATCCGAATTTTCAGGAACTTTCTTCTTTTCTTTTTCTTTTTCTTTTTCTTTTTCTTTTTCTTTTTCTTTTCCTTTTTCTTTGGTTTTTTCTTTGTTCTTTTGAGCTTTTTCAATCGAGCTAGATCTCAATTTTGCTGGGTGATTTTCTTGTTTTGTTGTGTGATGATATCCAATAGGTGTTGGGGTGTAGGTTGGCCATCCAGGTGGATGGGAATTGGTGCCACCGATGAAGCTGATTTTTCGCGAGAAGCCGGGGTCTCTTTCTGCTTTCCCTTGGAGCCATTCTAAGATTTGCTGTGAGTGTCAACGATGTTTTTAGAGAAAGGTGGGTGAAAAGTTTCCCACAGATGGCGCCAATGATCAGACCAAATACGGTAGGAATAGCCCCATACGTAATAAGTCCAAATCACACACGGTTGAGACTCCTGGATTGCTTCTGTTCTGGGCCTGATATCTGCTGTTGGGGTGAGCTTGAGCTTTTGGTCCTTCATCTTTCACGTTGTACCAGATGGGGGGGTACCTACGAAGACACTCTGATGCTTAAGTCAGTATCAGAGGCAGGTGTTTATGTGGTGAAAGTAAAAGATGATCGCACCTTGGTGGTACATAATGTGTTTGTATAGTAGCTCAGATGTGTACTTGGAGGATGCATTTCTTCATGTGAAGGCAAAGGTTCCTTGGTGCCAACGTAGTGTAGCTGTCATGGTTTTAATGTTGAGGAGCATGCCGCCATGGTGTCTATTAGTAGAGTTACGGCGAGCAGGAGCTGTCCATTGTTTACTAGTATGAGGGCGCGGTAGTATTGCCTTCGCCCTTAAGTTTACTATCTGCAGAAGGTATCCCGTTGTGTGGAGAGTAAATATGTCTAATGTGTCGTGAAGACGTCATCGTGCCTTGTATGGCGGGATGAGGTCTATCCATGTAGAACTCCGCGATAGGGTCATCGCGCTATTGGGCCGCGATAGGGTCATCGCGCTATTGGATTGCGATAGGGTCATCGCGTTTGTGCCTGCCCTTTGTGCCTTGTTCGGGGTCCTTAATGGGTTTGGGCCTTCACGAGTTATTGGGCTCTGGTTTGGACTTATATTATATCCGGATCAATTATGCTCGTAAATGCTGAAATAGTTTTAATTAAATGAATTTTATAATATTTTTTATTTAATACATAAAGCAATAATTTTAAATCATTTTAATTTTCATTAAATCCTTAAATATTCAAAAATAAAAACAACATATGCTGTCTCAGTTAAGATCTCCTCCCCCCATTTTTCTCACTTCCACTAAGATAGGCATTGAAATCTCCCATGACCACCCAAAGCCATGGGTGTTATACTTTAAAAAGGGTAATGAAATGTATTATTGAAATTGTAAATAAAATTGTACAAGAGTACTCTATATATAGAGTACAGAAAAACCTAATGGGCCAAGCCCAAAAAGAATAAAATCAAAACCTAGAGAAATCTAGATCCTTCTAGAGGATTCTAAATAATTACAAATAAATTTATAAAAAACTAATTTTTAATATTTACAACAAATAAATAAACCTAATATTTACAATACTCCCCTCAAGCTGAGAAATAGATATTTATCATTCCTAGCTTGCTAGTAAGTTCTTGAAATCTTTCTGAAGGAAATCCCTTTGTCAATAGATCAGCTAATTGGCGCCCAGTGGGAATGTATGGAGTGGTAATTAGCCCACTATCAAGTTTCTCTTTGATAAAATGACGTTCGACCTCAATATGTTTAGTCCGATCATGTTGAACTGGATTGTGAGCTATACAAATAGCGGATTTATTATCACATAGCAGTTTCATAGGTCCCTCACATTTTATTTTGAGATCATCAAGTACAATTTTGAGCCACAGTAACTCACAAATGCCTTGGGCCATAGCTCGAAATTCAGCTTCTGCACTTGATATGGCAACCACATCTTGTTTTTTACTTCTCCATGTCACCAAGTTACCGCAAAGAAACATGCAATAACCAGTAGTAGAACGACGGTCAGTCACAGATCCAGCATAATCAGCATCAGTGTAGACTTTTAAAGATAGATTGCCATCCCGTCGGAACAACAATCCTTTACCAGGTGTAGCTTTAAAATACTGAAGAATTCTCTCTACTGCCTGCATGTGTTTCTCCTTTGGATCGTGCATAAACTGACTAACAACACTAACGACATATGCTAGGTCTGGTCTAGTATGAGACAGATAGATCAATTTCCCAACTAGCCGTTGATATTGTCCTTTATCAACTGGAGGACTCTCCTCTTCATAGCCTATCTTGTGATTCTGCTCAATAGGAGTATTAGAGGGTTTACACCCAAGCTTTCCTGCTTCTTTGAGAAGATCAAGAACATATTTTCTCTAGCTGATGAAAATTCCTTTCTTTGAATGAGCTACTTCTATCCCTAGGAAATATCTCAGTTTCTCAAGGTCTTTGATTTCAAACTCAGAGGCAAGCCGTGTTTGCAGAATCTATTTCTCCACAGAATCATCACCTGTGATAATAATATCATCAACATATACAAGGAGCACAGTAAGCTTCCAATTATGGAAGTGTTTGAAGAAAAAGGTGTGATCTCCTTGACTCTGTCTGTATCCTAAGGTCATCATAACCTTAGTAAACCTTCCAAACCAGGCACGAGGTGACTGCTTCAATCCATACAAGGCCTTTTTTAATCTACAAACTTTATTTCCTCCTTTTACAGAATCAAAACCAGGTGGGATTTCCATGTAGACTTCTTCTTCTAACTCACCATTGAGGAAAGCATTTTTCACATCAAATTGATTTATATCCCAATTGGAATGGGCAGCAAGGGATAATAAGACTCTCACCGTATTCATCTTTGCAACTAGAGCAAAGGTTTCTTCGTAATCAATGCCATAGATTTGAGTGTAACCTTTGGCCACTAATCGAGCCTTGTATCTTTCAAGAGTTCCATCAGAATTATATTTCAGGGCATAAACCCATCTGCACCCTACTGCTTTCTTTCCGTTGGGTCTATCAATAACCTCCAATGTTTTATTTTTCTCCAACGCGTTCATCTCCTCTTGTATGGCTTGAGCCCAATTCCCATCTTGCAAGGCTTCAAGTACTGATTTTGGGATTGCAATAGAATCTAGTGCTGAAACAAAACTTTTGTGCTGCACAGAAAGATTAGCAGAGGAAACAAAGTGGTAGATAGGATATTGAGTACAAGAGGGACAGGAGGGACAAGTTTTCTTATGACAAGATCTTTTTCCTTTTCTAAGAGCAATGGGAAAATTATCAGAATCAAGATTATTGGTAACTCATCAGAAGTATTAACATCATGATCAGAAATATGAGATTCAGGAGAAATAGGAGACTCGGAAGAAACAGGAGATTCAGGACTTACCAGTGGTTCAGACGATTGAGGTTGCTGGTGAGATAGTATGAGTTGTTTCCTCCTCTGATATACCAATTCAGGTGTCAAAATTTTCTGTATCTCAGGTGTATTTGAAGGTTCTGACACACCAGGAGCAGATACACTAGGTAGAGAGAAGACTGATCCAGGCTCAAAAAAAGGAAGGGGACGAGTCTTCTGAAGAACGGTTCTCCCCCTGGAAATAAGATTCAGATTCTTGAAATGTGACATCCATAGAAACAAAAAAAATTCGACTTGGTGGATGATAACACTTGTACCCTTTTTTATAAGGGGTATAACCAAGGAAGACACACTTCAGAGCCCTAGGATCCAACTTACTCCGATGTTGTTTATGAACATGGACAAAGGCAACACATCCAAACACTCTTGGTGGAAGGCTCTGCAATATGGGAACAAAAGGAAAGAAGGAAGTCATGGAATGAATAGGACGGATATTGTTAAGGACCCGTGAAGGTAAACGGTTGATCAAAAAAGTTGCAGCTAACACTATTTCTCCCCAATAAGAACTAGGAACAGATGTCTTGAAAAGTAGTGCTCTAGAAACTTCAAGGAGGTGACGATTTTTCCTTTCAGTAACCCCGTTTTGTTGAGGGGAATCAACACATGTGAGCTCATGAATCATACCTCTGTCTAAAATGAATTGTGACAGGCGTTGATTAACGTACTTAGTACCATTATCAGATCTGAGTCTTTTAATACCCGTACCAAACTGAGTCTCAATCATGTGATGAAACCGAATAAATATTTCTGGTACTTCAGACTTGTCTTTCATCAAGTATATCCATGTTACCCGAGTACAATCGTCAATAAAAGAACAAATCACCTTGCACCTGAAATACTGTGCACTTTAGAAGGGCCCCAAACATCTGAATGGATAAGAGAAAAAATTTCCCTGCTTTTAATAGTGCTAGAAGGAAATGACACTCGATGGTGTTTTGCAAATTCACAAACATCACAATGAAAGGTCTCAACCGACTTATTGAGAAACAGAGAAGGGAACATAGACTTCAAAAGACTAAATGGTGGATGCCCCAGACGCTTGTGATATAGCCAAATCATAGACTCTGTAGTAGAAGGATGACGTGTCATTAATAACTGATTTTTGCCAGCATGGTCTGGAAGGAGATGATACAACCCATCCTGTTCATTAGCAACTCCAATTGTCTTCTTCGTGGTAAGATCCTGGATAACACAATGAGAAGGAAAAATGTGATAGAACAATTCAAATCAGTTGTAAGTTTTTGAGTGGAGATAAGATTGGTAGAAAGTTGAGGAACATAAAGAACATTTTTAAGAAACAAGGAAGGTTGAATTTGAATGTTACCAGAACCAATAATTGATTTACGGGATCTATCAGCTACGGATATAGTATGACTACCAACAATAGGATGATAAGAACAAAACAACTCAGTACAACAAGCCATATGATCAGGTGCACCAGAATCCAAAATCCATGAGGTTTTAAAATCAGTGCAAGAAGCAAGAAGAGATTTAGAATGTATGCTTTTACTAAATAAGATCAAAGAACTATCATGCTCGGCCATTCTTCAATAAAAAAAGTTAACAACCAGCGATAAAATCAACCAAATAGAATATCAAATGACCTCCGATCAAAGAGGTGAGCACAGATCCAGAAAGAGGATGAGGAGAAGATCATAAAACTTTTTATGACAAGTAGAGGTCTCTGAACGTCCCAAACAACAACCAAAAAATTAGATCTGATCAAAGGAGGCTCGTGTAGCCAAAAAGATCTGATTTTTATGACGAGATCAAAGACCCACTGCTTGAAACGTCCGTAGATTGATAGATCTGGAAAAATGGAGTCAAACAGTGGTCCTCTTGGTCCAAAAGGTCCCCGAAAATTTTTTCCGGTGGCGGCTAGTGGCGGCGAGAGGCTAACAAATATGATTCCGCTCTAAAGGAGGTAGTTGCGGAAGAAGAGCCCTCAGGATCGAGAGCTCTGATACCATGTCAAAGAACCTTGGGATACACCACCCCAAAAGCTAGGTCAAAGGGTGGGAGTGCCCAAGGCCTTATAAACTCCACATTAGTTGCTCTTCAACCAATATGGGACTATATATCTCAACACGCCCCCTCACGCAAGAGCCCTCTTGGCTTGAAGCGTGGATTATGCAACAGGCGCCCAATCTTTGATTTACCTTTTTTGTGCTTCCACTTTAAAGTGGGGGGCGTTGAGGATCGAACCTCAAGCTCTGATACCAACTTGAAAAAGGGTAATGAAATGTATTATTGAAATTGTAAATAAAACTGTACAAGAGTACTTTATATATAGAGTACAGAAAAACCTAATGGGCCAAGCCCAAAAAGAATAAAAACAAAACCTAGAGAAATCTAGATCCTTCTAGAGGATTCTAAATAATTACAAATAAATTTATAAAAATTAATTTTTAATATTTACAACAAATAAATAAACCTAATATTTACGATAATTATAGTTCTGCGTCATGCCAAAGTAATCAGATACCACCCGAACACCCAACTGCCTCCATAACAAAGTGTTTGATAAGTGACAAAATTACTTGTACATAATTTCTATTCCTTAAAGAGTTCCCTCTTTGTTTGAAAAGTACATGTACACCCTTTCCAACTTCCTTAATTCTTTCCATTAGGCAAATATTTCGTAATCAGTATATTTACAATTAAAATTTTGATAAAGCTAACCAAGTTACATAACATGTGAAAAAAATATCAGTGAGTGTGAATTGCTTGGTTAATTTTTAGTGATATGAGTTGTGTAATCTTGAAGTTATTTGTAAGTTTTCCTATTTCCAATGTGTTGGAATATTCAAGATTAATATGGTATTATAATATTCTTTTATTATCAGTTGTTTTTTGATTTTAATCTTTTTCAGGTTAAGATATTGATTGGATCCTTTTTAAAGAACATGCTTGATGTTTCCTTCAAGCTCAACTCTTTTCCATAATTTTTTTTATATCAAACTTTTTGTTGAATTACTCATCTTCATATGTCATTATCTTAATTCGAATTTAATATCAATTTAATTATATATAATTTGAAATCTATATGAATTAAAATTCAACTCAATTTATCGTTATGACAAAACTTCTTAACTTACTATCTTAATTGACGTTAATGTGCAAATAAAGTTATCCTCTTCAACGTGCCTATGTCCTCGAAGGTGGATTAGTGTCATCCTTCCTCCGATAGCGAAGCTCAATGCACCCGCTGTTCCAGTAAGGAGCTAGCCTTCGGGCCGTACTCCGAGGACAAGGTGACCGGAGGAGGTTGAATGGGAATACCCTCCAGGTTATACCAAAAAAAAAAAAAACTGTCCTCTTCAATAGTATAAAATACTACAATTAAGATAATGTATAAGATATGTATATCATTTAAAAAGTGATAACACTAAGCCCCTAGAAATCTACTAATAGTGAGGGACTTGAATAGTTTGCACCATATTATAGGTCAAATATCAGTGTCATCATTGTATTAAAAAAAAAAAAGTGGTGAAGCTTCTATTAATTATCTAATCACTTTTCTCATAGTAAGAACAATCCAGGTTGATAGAATGGAGATCTGTATCAGACATAAATTCTGCAGTTTCATCTATTGAGATGCTCTCTTCTTGAGTATGAGGGGTCTTATTTTTTTCTCTTTTCTTGTAATACTGTTGGATCACCTCAATCTCTTTGCTATGAAATACCTGGCTTGTGTCTGGCATCACCTCTTGAACAACAGTTTTTCCTTGAAGCATGCTTACCACTGAAGACATGGTGGGCCTGTGCATTGGAGAAGAATGTGTGCATAAAAGAGCCACATTGATCATGACCATTACTTCCTCTTTTTTTAATTCTTCACACAACCTTTCATCAACTAGGTTCATTAGATTACCATTTTCTTTCAAGAGATGCACCTGGAAAGACAAAAAAAACAAATAGTAACTTAATTCTAACATCAATATTCAACTGAAACTATTAAACAACCAATTGAACTTAAGGTGCTAAGATATCTATATGTAGGAAGTACAGTATGGAATCACTCTTTTTACTGTTATAGTTGGGCAAGAAACAACTAGGCACCAAAGACATTGTAAAGGAAACCATTGGTCATATCATAGACTCAGACAAAAATTCTAAAAACTAGCTAGCATTGGTGACAATTAATTTAGATTATTTGTTGGAAAATACAGCAGATTTCACTAAACACAGTAAGTGTAAATTGTATTGCTCTTCAAAATTGGCAATAGATGAAAATTGAATGAGATTTTTAATGAAGCTTTACACAACAAACATAGTCTTCCTAGATATGTAAAAGGATAATCAAATTGGCAAGAAAGCAAGAGATCATGAGAGCTTCAGTTTACCCAATCAACAAGAGAGAAGCATTCTTCCTTTGGCCAGTTCATGGTGTTGCTCTTCCCACTAACAATTTCCAAGGCAACAATCCCGAAACTATAAACATCTGCTTTGTCAGTCAAATAACCATGCATTGCATATTCAGGAGCCATATATCCACTGCAGAATTGAAAATTCATATATTTACTGTAGAGAATACATTTTTTTAAAGTCATAATAAGTGAGCTAAATTAAATTCGGTAAGTCACCTCAGGATATGACCTCTATTTTCTTTCTTCATTTTGCCTCACAGTACAATAATGCATACAAAATAATAAATATTACTCAATACATTTCATAAAGAACAAATTAATATATGAGAACTCACTAAGTGCCAGCTACTCTGGTGGTTATGTGTGTATAGCCCTCTTCATCAAGCTTGGCCAAACCAAAATCAGATATCTTTGCATTGAGATCTTTATCCAGTAATACATTAGTGGCCTTGATGTCCCTGTGAACTATCTTTAGCCTTGATTCTCCATGGAGGTAAGCCAAACCTCTAGCAATACCAATACAAATCCTCTTCCTTGTTGACCAATCCAACTTCAATTGACCTTTTCCTTGGGTTTCATTTGCAACTGTCATAGAAATTAGACAACATAACCATATGGTCATGTATATATGCTTTGTATACAAGATTGTAGATTATTAATGAAAGAACTGCCAAACTATAATGCAAAGAAAAAAAAAAAAATACCGAACAAAGAACGGGCAAGGCTATTGTTTTCCATGTATTCATATATCAGTAACAACTGATCTCCCTCCATACAACAGCCATAGAGCTTAACTAGACAAGGGTGTTGCAAAGCAGAAATCATGCCAATCTCATTGATAAACTCACGATTCCCTTGCTTTGATTTAGAAGAAAGTTGCTTAACTGCTACTACTGTGCCATCTGAAAGAACACCCTGCATTTCCAAGATTGGTATGATTTTATTTTTAGGAAGTTAAAAAGAAGTAACAATAAAAAGAGATCCTTCGATTATAATCAAACAAAACTCTTGTTGATTGTCCAGAATACCTTGTAAACAGGACCAAACCCTCCTTCTCCAATCTTAAAGGCAATATCAAAGTTGTTAGTTGCTGCTTTGATTTGCCTTAAGGTAAATAAGCCAGTTTGCAGATTTAAACCCCTTAATTCTGTTGGTTGGAGCCAATAAAATAAAAATAAAATCAGAGATCTCGTTTTGGAAACTTCAACATTATTGCATTTGGCATAACATAATTTATTCTAGACACAATGACATCATTTAATAGAAAATCCATATGCTGCCTATAGGGGTTTGCAAGATAAAAGTCACGTAAACAAATTCATACGTTGGCCGAGGAAGAAATTTTGCTTAAGGGAAAGGGGAGGCAAAATTTATGTGACAACTTAGTTAAGAGTTACTATTTGATAGTGTAATGGCCTATAAACTAAATTCATGAAGCTTTGTTATTAAACCTCGCTAATATTTAGTGTGGTTCGAGATTTAATACCTTTGGCTTTAAGGTAAACAACAATTCTGGTCCTTTACGGATATAATTGTTAATGATTAATACATCAAAATGGCCCCAAACCATAAGAAATAGTTACATAAAACAGTGAATGAAAATTCAGGGGATTTCCCAAACCTTGATGATCCTCACCCCTCCCTTCACCTCTAAATTCAAGTTCTATGCTTGCAAAATCCCAATTTGTTCATATAAAGAACCAATTCAACCCAAAAGCTTAAGCGGTTGGGTGAGGCTATATTAATGGTTTTTATATATCTCAACACGCCTCCTCACATAAGAGCCCACTGGGCTTGAAGGGTGGACAATGTACAGGCTCACCTACCTGTGCGAACAAAGAAATTCCACTTGAAAAAAAGTGGAGGGCGGCGAGGATCGAACCTAGGACACGAGGCTCTGATAACATGTAAAGAACCAATTCAACCCAAAAACTTAAACTGTTGGGTGAGACTATATTAATGATTTTTATATATCTCAACAGTTCATGAAAATCCATTAGTGTTTCAGCCAAAAATGGTAATAATGACAGTTATAGTAGCTTCTTAGTGCTTACCTCTTTCTAATGAACCTTTCTGTCCTAGACATCCTCTCCACCAAGCTATACCAAATACCATGATGATAAAAAGTGCTCCAGCAACTACAATTGCAATAATGAACCGCACATGTATGCTACTTCCATTTTCCACTGGGGGTGTAAAGTCTGCTTGATTATGTTATAAGATATTTGCATATATATATATATATATATTAGATAAGGTGATAAGGAAGAAAAAGAACTATAGAGAAGTATAACTGACCAGGATCAACTGATATAGCTGATATAAGAGGACCATATACTGATCCAAATGGGATAGCAGTTGTCCCTTTCCCAGCCCAATAAAAGCGAATCTCCAAGGTATTACTAGTCACAATAGCAGTGAACTTTTTTATGATTGCCTTACCAACTCCTCCTGCTTCTTTTGCAATATTGAAATCCTTCAGCACTAACTTTCTCTGCAATACTTCAATCCAAACACAAACGGTTCATGATGGTTCAAAGGGCATTTTTCAATATTAAACATGTGGTTGACAAAGGTAAAATGATGAAACCATGCACCTGAATATATATGTCAAATACACGCCTTCCAAGGCTCTTATATGTTTGATCATCAGTGAACATTATCTCTGCAAAATGGAGATTTACTGTGTAGTTTCCATTTCCCATGCAAAATCCATAATATGTGAGAGAAAGGGGAGAAACACGTGCATCCATATACAGTTCAGCATTGTCCATAACAAGCTTAGTTGTATTATTAGACCAGGTATAGTAGTCTACAAGGCCACTATCAAAGAAGTGACCAGTATTGCTAAATGCCCAGTTTGGTCCACTCAGGCGAAATTTTGATGGTCCAGCTTCTTGTGAATCATCATCATATGTCATGCTTCCATTAGAAGTTATGAGCTTCCCACCACAGTTTATCCGAAGGGAGTACCAAGCTGATACAACCAGAAAAGGGTGAAAAGCCAGTAAAAGGAATCAAGCACAATAAGAAGATTACATAAAGGGCCGACCCAGTTCAAATACCCACTTCGTGAGTGTCTGGGGAAGGGACTACTCTAGGCAGCCTTTCCCCTGCTTTTTGCAGAGAGGCTGATTCGAACCCGCGACCTGACACACCACGGCAAGCAAGCTTACCGCTGAGCCAAGCCGGCCCTTCAATAAGAAGATTACATAAAAAAAAAAAAAAAGATATCTGTACAAATTTACTTTTCCATCCTCTTGTATCTAACCCTCCATTTCTTTTTCATTGTGACAAGTAAGGGTGGAAAAAAGGGAGTCTGTTTTATTCATACAAGCCTGGGCATAGGAAACTGGTGTAAAGAACTAATTCAACCCAAAAGCTTAAGCTAGTGGGTGAGGGCTTTTTAATGGTTTTATATATCTCAACACGCCCCCTCACACGAGAGCTAACTAGGCTTAAAGGGTGGACAATGCACAGGCCCACCTACCTGTGCAAACAAAGAAATTCCACTTGAAAGAAAGTGGGGGGCGGTGAGGATCGAACCCGGGACACGAAGCTCTGATACCATGTCAAAGAACCTTGGGATATAATACTTCACCAGAAAACTCAACATCTGGTTATTTCTTGTTACTAATTTTCATTATGACATAGACATTCGGAAGTTGATGTGAGAGTACTAAAAGATAAGCACTAGCTTCATGAAATAGATAAGTGGGAAGATGATAGGTTATATGTGATTCACAACTAGCAAAATAGTAAATTGCATTATAAGATCTACACTCTTTCAGAAGAATAATAAAGGTTACAAAGAAAAAACCTTGAGCATGAGTGTCATGTACACCTAGTGATATGAAACACTTAGTCTTGGAAGCAAATGTTAAGTTCTCCATGGTTACATATGGAAAAATCTTGCAACTCAGAGAACAATAAGCACAAAACAAGGGTGATCAAAATTAAGATAAAATCCCTTAACAGTGTAAGTGGCTCTGCTATTTTCAGATCTAATTTCTCGGCAATTAAGGGGGAACCTAGAAAATTGACCATATAGAATCATTAACAGTGTTGTTGTTCAAATGACTAATGATAAAATGGCACGATCAGTGCTATAATAAATATGACATTTCATTTCATCAATTTCCTATCATCTTTTTACTTCATCTGTTAAGTTCGGAGTCCTACAACAAACTCTTGATATATAACTATGGAAATCTTTGGGAAGATAATAACTTCTACATCCCCAGAAATAAATAAATAAAAATGCACAGATACAAAGCAAAGATCTTAACAGTTTGTAGTAAATCCATGACAAATCAACTTACTTTTAGGACACTGAATGTTCCCCAAACATGGAACCATTCCCCTGAGAAAATATTGGAGGTGGCATATCAAGTCAGCACAGTCACATTATAATTAGTATAAGCTATATACATAAAAAAAAAAACACAAAGATAAAAATAATTTAGCATGAGTATATAAAACTTACAAATTATTTCCCTTCAAAGATGATGCAAACAAGTTCCTAAGGCACATTGTCAATGGCAAAGGCTCAGATAGCTTCTTAAAATTGCCAAAACAAATAAATTATGCAAATGCAAAGATTCTTACACGCTTCCCTGTTGACATGTCAATTGCTCTGGGTGTGTGATGCTCAAGTTGTTATATGAGAGATCTCTGTATCAATTTATGCATGTGATTCAGAATTAAAGATGGAACAAACAACTATATGTTAACACTTGGTGGTGCAGAAAATTCCTACTAATAAGGGGGGTAATAATTTAGCATTCAAAAAGGTTTACTCACGTGTAGTCTGGTCTATCTATCCAACCGGGCAATGGTCCATCAAAAAGGTTTCCTGTTAAGTATCTAGGTAAAACAATATAAATAAGTCAATTATAGAACTCATCAATTATTGGTAAACCATCAAAGTGGTAAATAATAGTAAATAAAACTTTTAAGAACTTTTTTGCTGGTGGAGAGAAAAAGAAGTATCCTTAAAAATGACACAAGCTTGTGTCCTTTTTCCTTATAGAACTCATCAATTATTGGTAAACCATCAAAGTGGTATATAATAGTAAATAAAAGGAAAAAAGAAGTATACTTTAAAAAGACACAAGCTTTAGGTGATTTACACAAAGTTTGTGTAAATCTGAAAAGTTACTCTTTTTCCTCTCTCCCCAATCACAACGCTAATGTGTGAAGTAAAAAAAAAAGCAATTTTTCAGATTTACACAAAGTCTGACCAATCAGACTTTGTGTAAGTCACTAAAAGGATACAAGTTGTGTCCTTTTAAAGGACATCCACTTAACCCTAACTAAAATCCTATTACCTGATAATTTGGATGGTCCCCAAGGATCCTTTTATTGACTTAGCCGAGTTGAGCATATCAGTAATTATTTTAATCTAGACTATATCATAGAGTGATGACATTAAGAAAGAAACTAGCTCCTATGCTCTCTTCTCTCTACTTATCAATGACATTAACAAAGATATACAGGTTTTATTCACTGATTCAAATGTCTGGTTACCACTTTCAGTGTCAAAATCCTAGATTCTTCATTGATGGATTTTACAATTTCCAGGGCAAGTAGTTCAACTGCAAATCCCCACTGAATCATAGCCACCAGATGAAATTGAATAACACCACCCAACTATCTTGAAATAAATATCGTAATTTTGGTGAAATCATGAATCACATTGAGGACTAAAGAATATTGCTTACAGTATATTGATGCTCTCTGGGCCCTCTAGGACACCCATGGTCGGAATCTGTCCACTTAATTTGTTAAAACTGAGGTCTCTGGAAAAAAAAAAAAAGAGAGAAGAAAAACCTATGTCAAGAATTAAGTATTATTTAAGAGAGAAAAAAATGGTTTCAGAAAAGCAACATGAAAACGTTTAGTCCCTATAATGCAATGAACAGAAGAAGCATGTTGCTATTCTTTACCAATTATATGAGTACTAAATGCAACAAATATAAATGGTTCTAAATACATATAAATCATGCAAAAAAATTGTGAATATAGCACCACTTACAATGATTTTAAATTAGTCAAATTTCCAAGATATTCAGGAACCGTTCCTATAAGATTGCAACTTCTCAATACCCTGTGAAACAATTAGACAATATGTAAATTTGTGAGAGCAAACAGGCACTAGCATCTCATCTTTCTTATTTTCCTTTGCTAAAAGCATTTCATTATTGCATTGACTTATATAATGAAAATGAGAAATTGTAATAATCCAAGCAATTAACTCACAGTGTCTCAATATTTGTCAAGTTATTAAGTTGTGGAAAAGGAAAATCTGGTCCTTGCAAGTCACTAATTCTCCTGCATAACATATCTTAAGCATGGTGAAACACAATATAAGAGCAAATTAAGTTTTGAAACCTTGGCTACAATCAAAAACACCAAACTTACAAATCAGTGAGGTTTTTTAGAAATGAAATTCCAGAAGGAATTGGGCCACTCAAACCACTCGCTTGCATCACCCTGTCACAATTAAAAACCATTCCTTTGATAAACCAATAAATAATATGTAATTCACCTAGAAAAAAAAATTGAAGATTTAAACTTCACTAGAGGAAAGAACAGGTTCACACAGCCTCTCAAGACTTGTCCAACTCTGAATGAAATCCGGTATAGTTCCAGAGAATTGATTATCGCCAAGTCGACTGCATTATAAGAAGGTAAGCAACAAACAAATGTTACTGTTGATATGAAACAGCAATATAGTGAATGCAATTCAGTGTAATAAAAGAAAATTTAAAGAAGGTCACTTACAGGTGATTCAATGTAATAAGCCTGGCAAATGTTGCAGGTAAATTTCCAGTAAAATAGTTGGAGGTTAGAAGCCTATAGCAACATTGAAATTTAGAATATAAGACATAGGAACCAGGACTCTCTAAAGAGTAGTGTGAACTTTATTGAGTAAAGTCTGGAATGCATAAAAATCAACACTAAGGTTTTTATAAAATACAAGCACCCCATATCAATCTATGAATTTGGAATTAATTTTCTCTTCAATTATTATCTAAGCAAGGAGGGAAAGCCTTGGAGCAGAGATAAGGTTACTCCTTGTAACCAGAAGATCATGGATTCGAGTTTGGAAAACAGTCTCTTTGCTAAATAGAAGGGTAAAAATGTGTATAATCGACCCTCACTTCTACCCTTATAAGTCGAGGAGCCTTGTGAACAGGGTTTGCCCTTTATTATCTAAGCAAGCAATTTAAAGAAGCCAAATCAAAGGCATAGAATGTAAACAAAAAAATTATGAAAGAACACAAAAGAATCAATCTACCAAATAAAACAGAACATAGCAATTGTGAATTCCAAGTAATCCAAAAGGGCTTACAGTCTTTCAAGCCGGGGAAGATTTCCAAGCTCTGAAGGAAGCTGTCCAGATAATTGATTGAACTCCAGAACCCTATGCATTTCAAGTTCAAAACTTTAATTTCATTCAGAAATTTTCATAAAATTTTAAATGGGAAAATTTCTATATGGATGACCACAAACTTACAAACTTTTCAGGGTGGTGATGTTTCCTAGTTCTTTTGGGATTGGACCCGTTAGTCTGTTTCCAAGAAGGGAACTGCCACAATTAAGAAACATGCATTATATTTCATGAAATCAGTAGAAGAAGATTGATAAAAAAAATCTAAAATGTTATAAAACAAGACCCATTTGTCAGAATCATATACTAATTGGAATTAATCAACAGGAAAAAAAAAATGACATGAAATTATAGAAAGGGTGATTGAGATAGTACATGTTGACAAGATTCATGGAGCCCCATTGTGGAGGGATTGTACCTTGAAGATAGTTACGTGTGAGGTCACTGTACCACATTAAGAGTAAGAATCAAACAAGTGAATGATGATAACATATTCATGCAAATTTAATTGATAAAGTGTGGGTTCAGAATGACATACATTTCTTGTAGGTAAGGCAGCCTCACCAGTTCCCATGGGAGAGTGCCCGGAAGATTTTGTGACTTGAGAACACTGTACGATGATTTCTTATCCAAACATTAAAATCATGACTAAAAAAATAGAGAATCTTTATTACAAGCTTGTGTAACACACGCAAACTTAGTGGTGTTGCTTCATTCTCTCTCCTTCTCTAAAGACTAGTGGGCTAATTGTTTGATTTTGATAATTAGTAGATTGATCTAGCATGAAAGTTTTAATACTTTCAACTTTAGATGATTTTATTGCATATATTTTCATTTAATTGAATTATTTTCATGCCAGAGGTTATAGTTATTACTTGTTTTTTTCTTACTACTTGTTATTATTAAATCGTAACTGTTGATTTCGTTCTAACGATCATATTTATTAATTAATTATTAACATAAATTATGAAAAAAAAAACGAGAGAGAGAGACAATTGTAACCTAGAGAGAGAGAGAGACAATTGCCTAAAAAAAAGCTTGGAAATTGAAGAGATTATATAGAAGTTCCAATATAATAAATTTATTAAAATTAGAGATTTTTAAATAATTTTGAGTATGGTACATGCAGTGCCCTATTACTTATATATACCATCTTTAAATAATCACCATGAGCTTCTTTGTAATTTTTATAAAAACCAACAATATAAGCAAGAGTACTAAATTAAGCATAGAGTAATTCTGATATGACCAAAATTATTCTAATTGTATGCTTTCTCTTCATTGTAAATTATGATAATAATTTATTTTTGGAATTAGTGATTTTTATGTTATAGAAGATAATTTTATCTTGTACTTACACACATAAAAGTGTGTGGGGCTTATATTTTCTTTTTTTCTCTTTCTTTTCTTTGTATGGTCCCACATACCTTTTATGTGTGTAAAATGAGAAATAATAATTCCTTGATTTTTAGATGATGTATATTGTAGCTGAATAATGAAAGATATAGAATTAACTTTGTTGTGTTATAAGATAATTCAATTATGTATTATCACATCATTAAAATAGTTTAATCAAACTACTTTAATGATATGATAATATATGATTAAATGATAATATTATCATTTTTAGATTACAGCAAATAAAATTTAAGCTTAAAAGGTGCATTTATGAATGAGATTCACTCTTCTATTTTAATTAGTCTTTGTTAAGAGTTTATATCATTTTTATTATATCAAATTTTACACAGAAATCATGGTGTTTTTATAATTTTAATTTATTTCAGGGTTATAATAGTCTTTATTATTCTAATTTTTTAATTTTTCAACCCCAAAATGACATCGTTTCGATGAACATTAGACAAAGTTATTTACAGTAACATCAGAAATATTTTTCCCATAAAATTGAAGCATAAAAGGTGCATTTATGAATGAGATTCACTCTTCTATTTTAATTAGTCTTTGTTAAGAGTTTATATCTTTTTTATTATATCAAAGTTTACATCAAAACATGACATATATGCAAGGAATTATACCCACCGTTAATCCGTGTAAATTTCCTATCACTCATGTTAGTTGTGGTAATTTACTCATGTTATTTAAAGTTTAATGTGCACCAATAGAATCCATTACCTATGTTCTGGTTTAATAAGAAAAATTGGGAAAAATGTTTATTCCTTTAATTGACACAACTTATATCCTTTCACTCTCACAAAAAACCCACACTTTTATTTTTTTTGTCAACTCTCTCTCCTCTTTTATCTATCTCTTTCTCTTACTTAAAATGACACAACTTTACACACACTTTACCCAAAAATTATTAGTTTGGCTTATGTTTAGCAATATAGAAAGGGGTAGGATATTGTGATTTTTCATGTTTACTATACCTATTCCTTTCCAACACCATTAAATTACAATCTCAAAAGAGGAAAAAAATGAAGATCAGCTAACAGTATTGAAGGGAACTAGATCAAGTTAGTATGAAAAAAAAAATAGATATAATATCATCAAAAAAAAAAAAAAATCACACCCAGGGCTAAGGAAACCAAAACAAATCAAAGCAGAAACTTTTCAAATACAAACACATATATGGAGATCAGAGACTTACATGCTAACAACATGGCATATAGTGGCATTGGCAAAAGAGCAATTGCAGGTTACAGCATTTTTAAATCCTTGCACTTGAACAGATGAAGTCCAATTACTTTTTCCACTGCATGGATCTACACTGAAGTCCCAATCCTTCTTCCCAAGTGTATTAGCTATGTCTTTCATAACTTGCACTGTGTATTCAAAACCAACATGAAATTAATGCTGCAAGCACAATGTGTTGTTCTTTTTTGCAATTCAAAATTGAATTTTTCTTCTCACTGGGGTGAGAATTAAGAGAGAAATATATAGTATACCTTCATCTTCTAACAGAGTAGCTCCACTAGCAAAAGAAGAGATGATCAAACAAAAAGCAAGAAGCCAAAGATTGAAAAGTTGATAGAAAGTCATGTTCATGATGATGGGTGGAAGGACAAAAGCTTCAGATTTGAAAGCAATCAGTGGTTGAACATGAGATCAGTTTGAATGTGAAAAGAGTAATTAATTAATGGAACAGCTAGAGAAAGAGACTTTATGTATACATATACAATATTGTTGACAGATTTAAACAATATAAAGACTCAAAAGAAAGAGAGAAGAAAGAGGGCATAGAAGAAGGGGAAAGTGACCATTTTGTCACGTTTGGACAAAAAATTTACCAGACTGCCACGCCAACAGTAAATTTTGCCAAAATGCCACGCGGCATAATTCGCTACACAATGTAGCGAATTATGCATGCAAGTAATTCGCTACACAGTGTAGCGAAATATGCCATGTCAGAACCAAAAATACCACGTGTCAAATTTTCAGAAATTCGCTACCTAAGGTAGCGAATTATGCCAAAATTTGACATGTGGTATTTTTGGTTCTGACGCTGCATATTTCGCTACACTGTGTAGCGAATTACTTGCATGCATAATTCGCTACACTGTGTAGCGAATTATGCCGCGTGACATTTTAGCAAAATTTACTGTTGGTGTGACAGTCTGGTAATTTTTTTGTCAAAACGTGGCACTTTGTTCACTCTTCCCAGAAGAAGTCAATTAGATCTTTAAACTTGAAGGATTGCCAGCTTGTATTTTTATATACACGAGCACATAGAAATGTGGAAAAAGAGAAGTTTAAGGTTTCTTGAAGCAGATGCTAGTTTAGTTAAATATGTGAATGATGATAAAGTGTAAAGGGGGATACACGTTGTGAACCTTGAAATATGTGTTATTTTCATTTTCTTAGTAATTATGCTTAACTTTATTCCACAAGTTGCTAATTTAGTACTAATAATCTTGTATTAGAATACAGTTGACTTTGTTGGGTAATTTTGATTTGAATTTCAAAGTGGTAATAATTTAGAGTTGGTAAAAATGAAGTCAAAAAAGTAAAGTGTACAAACCAAATCAAAGACAAAGTCACAGGTGGTACAGGTGTGAAATCCAAGAGGAGGTGGACAAGCAGGAGGTTGGTCATGATAGAATACATTAATTACTATTAATTATGTAGATGTTTTTTACGAGACCGGCTAGGTATTCTCTTTGTAAAAAGATGGAGTTTACTAGCAATTAAGTGAATTAAGCAATGGGTTCTCTACTTATGCATTGATAATATATTAGAAATTTTGCAGCAAACATATTTACACTAGGATCCACATGTGGATCCTGACGTTAAAAAGGAAAAAAAAAAAAAAAATCAAGATCCACATATGTATCTGGTATCCCTATTTTCTTTGTGTTTTCTTTGTGTTGATGCAAAACTTCTCATTGCAGCAATATAAGAAATATTAAAACCTAAATTAATATGGAATTATTTAATTTAATGAATAATTTCGAGTTTGAATCTGAATATATAGCTGTGTTAAAATTTTAATAAAAGAAAAAATTTATTATTTTTGTGATCTACTCTCAATTGTTAGTCAAGTAATCAATAAATCAATTAAGAATTATAAAAAAATGGAGTCTATAATGTATATTGATTTTATTGTGCTAGTGTGAAAGCTTAATGTTGAATTTTGGGTCATAAGTTATAATCTTTAAATAATAAATAATTTGAACGGTCGTTGTGTGATCATAGCATGTAATATGGCTCACACGGGGAGGCAGAGAATAGGAAGGCACTCTTAGAAATAATACATTATGCCTAACTTCATTATTTAGCACGGAAGAGGGCATACGATTGATGAGAAAGCAATAGGTGATTATAGCATTTGACCAAAAATAGAGTGGAATATTCATATGAATTAGAAGGGTATGTGCAGTTTCAACCAGATGTCTACTTTTATGTTCGGCCGCTCCATTTTATTATGGAATGTGCGAACAAGTGGTATGGTATAACGTCCTACGTTTCTCCAAAAAATTAGAAAATTCAAGAGATACATACTCTTTCGAATTATCACCGCGCAAGATTTGAATAGAAGCACCAAATTGAGTATTTATCTCTGAACAATTTTTTTGATAAAACCAAAATAATTCACAATGATTTTTCATTAAATAAACTGAAGTACAATAAGAGAAATCATCAATAAATATTACAAAATACTGAAAACCCAAAACGGACATAGTTTGACTAGGACCCTAAATATTAGAATGAACAATAAAAAGGAAGCATAAGCTTTTTTATTGACTCTACTAGCAAAGGAAGAGCGAGTGTGGTTTCTTTGCTGACAAGACTGACATTTTAAGACTTAAGACTAGATAAAAAAGGAACCAAATGTTGAAGCTTGAAAAGACTTGGATGACCCAGACGACTGTGAATTAGTTCAGGAGACTCCGTGAGAGAGCATGTTACTGGAGAAGGTGGTGCAATCAGATAGTAGAGACCTTGTGACTCAATGCCCGCTCCAACCATCTTCCGTATACTCGGATCCTGTAGAGAAAAAAGATTGTTTAAAGAAGGTAACAATACATGAAAGAGAATGAATCAACTAATAGAGATTAAATTGAAGGGAATGCCAGGTATATAATAAACAGAGTTCAAAGTCAAAAAGGGAGTTGGGTTAGCTTGCTCAATTCCACGAGTAGAAGCCTTAGTTCCATTAGCAAGAGTTACAGAAGGTAGATTATTAGAATAAGAAAGTGATGTAAAGAGATTCTTATTACCGCAAAGGTGATTAGTAGCACCTGAGTCTATTATCCAGGGTCCAAGAGATGATTGAGAAAGACAAGCAACATGATTACCAGTGTCTTGAGTAGGAGGCTGGGAAGAAACCTTCTTGAGAAGTGCCTCAAACTCGGCACTCAAAAAAGTTACTAATCTAGTAGAAGGTGGTGTAGCATTAGTCTAAGCAAAGTTGGCAGTTGGTGGCTTCAAGTGAGGTACTTTCTATAGCAACGTTCTTCAAAGTGTCCAAGATTCTAGCAATAATTGCAACGAGGCCTCTGTCCGCGGCCACCTTGTCCACGACCACGTCCGCGATCGCATCCATTCTTCCAATTGGAATCATTGGCACGAGAAATGAACGCATTTGAATCGGTGCCTGGTACATGTGTGGGTGCTACTGATTTATCTTAAGATCCAGAAGGCGCTAGAAAGTATGTGATAGGCGAGGAGTTTCAGCACTGGTTAGAATATTCTCACGAACACTTTCTAACTCCTCTAAAAGGTCAGAAAGGATCATGACCATAAAGAAGCGCTTCACCGGCTTCTTGTACGCAAAGTCATCTGCAGCATGGTAACATAGCTAAAAATTCCTGCATCAAAGAATGAATCTTACTAATATAAGTCTCCGTTTTGAGCATCTCGTGATTTTCTCAATTCTATTATCTGAAAAACAATGGAATAAATCTGCTGAATGTCATTGGGGTAGAGGTTTTTGGCTTCATGTCTTACGTCATAGCAGATCTCAAAGGGGATGAAAATATGTATAACCGTTGGATCAATGGATTGCCAAAGGATACTTAGCAGTTGGGCATCAATCTTTTCCCATTCGGAAAATTGATCCTTTGGAATATCAGCAGACTTGGTCGTGAGATGTTTCTCGTGTCCCTGACCAGTAAACTAGATCTTAACGGAGGTAGACCAGGTCTAGTAAGTAGCAAATACGGTCAGTATCGAGGATGACACTGGTAGTAATTTTGAGTGCATTACTTGAGCTCTCCATTGCAAAAATAAATGAGATGACTAGAAAATAGCAAGGAACTGAAGGAAACAAGAAATCGCGCAAAAATGTTGCAAAAGATGTCCAAACTGTGAGTTTTTCACCGATATCTTCCTAACGGAGGGCACCTGCAATGAACGAAGACCAGATATGGAAAAAGGACGAGAAGACGAGCTGTTCTGTTGGCCAGAAAAGGACGCGTGAACAGTGACTGTACGGATGCGGTGAACAGTACCTCGTATAGACGTGGTGAACAGTGCCCACACGGACGCGATGAACAGTACCTGTACGGACACAATGAACAATACTTGTATGGACAGTTGCAAAAGTAAGCCGAAGGGACGCACGATGTAGAGGAAGGACAAAAAATCTAATCAGTGGGCTTAGGTTTTTAACGGAAGTCAAAGTTCCCATAACAAAGAGCTCCGTACCAAATTAAGATGTATGAATGTATTGTATTCAATTGTATATAGAATTGTACAAGAGTTTTCTATTTGAAGAGGTTAATGACCTAATGGGCCAAACCCAAATAACCTTCTAGAATAATAGAATAATAATAATAAGGGTTTTATAAGAGTTATGTTGTAGGAAGAGTGATTGTGTTATGTTATAGAGATTCGTTTTGCGTGCCGAAGTTTTTTTTTTTTTTTTCCTGCGGGCCCCACAAGATGTTGTGTGTGTAGGAAATTTCATAAGGTCATGTTAAATGAGAGATGATAAACCCTAATAATAAAATACAATACTATTTCTAACACAAAGAAAACCACCAACCCAAAAAAAACATCCTGCGCACATAAGCACGCAACAAAATGATGATGACATTCAGCATAAACAGGTATTTCATAAAATTCAAGTCCTCATAAGCATAAATTTATCCATCATCTATGGCTTGAGCTTAAATTATAAGGGGAAATAAAAAGTTCAAATAGTCGACCTAAGATAGACTTGAAGCCATAAAGGATTTCATAAATTGATCCATCATCTATAACTATTTCAACAGCAATCATTGTCAAATTTTATGAAATCCTTGTTGCCAATACAAGTCAAATTTCAGCAGCGTTGCCGAAGATTCCGAGAGACTGCTAGTTCAGAATCCTAAGCATCACCGTAGGCCTCATTCTTCTTAGTCAAACACAAAAGCCCAATCAAATATTAAACCACGACATTAAACTTTGGCAAAAGTTCATAAAACCCTGTGTGTGTGTGTTTAATCTTTTATCGTTTATATCCTTGTGTTCTTTTCATCAATTAGTTATCTAAATTTTTTCTATCCAATTTCATCTTTAACTTTGTTAGAAATTAAACAAATTTGTCGATTTTAGACTTATTTTATGTTTGGAACAATGGGTTAAATGAAAATATGCTAAGTAAGGAGAAGGAGCTGCAGGTAAAGAAACTGACAAAAGATGAGTCTGTAAATGAGTGAGGCTGCTGTCGTTATGCCCTTGTGCTTTTATTTATCTAATAAGGGACTATTTTGCCTTAACAACTGTGCATAATTTAAAAATTATAATAAAATTTTGCAATTGTAGCTTCACATGGCACCAATTAAGTTTCAAATTGTCACTAGAGCATCACAAGAAAGATAGGATTCTACTTTGTACTAAAATAAGATAGGATTCTACTCACTTATTTCAGCTATATTGTACACAACCTTTTAAAATTTGACAAGTTCTACCTAAAAGCTATTAGTGTTAGGGATGTGCAAAATAACCAAAAAACTGAATCGAACCATGAGCCGAACCGAACCGCTCTTAAAATAACCATTTTTTAAAAACTTGTTCAGGAACCGAACTAGTTTTTAAAGAACCAGTTCATGAACCGAACCAGTTTTTAAAACCAGTTTAAGAACCGGACTATTTTAAACCGAACCAAACCGTTTTCAAACTGAACCAAATTGATTTTTATAACTTTAATTTTTAAATTTTAAAAAAAAATTCTTTTCAAAATAGGGTCGACCCGAACCGAACCGAACAGTTTCCAACCGAACCAGAGCACTTCCGAACCAAACCAGTTTTGAACTGAACCACTTCCAAACCGAATCAGTTTTGAACCAAACCGAACCACTTTCGAACCGAACCATTTAAACCAATTTGGTCTGGTTTTTCAAAAAATTCAGTTCGGTTCGACCTATACACATCTCTAATTAGTGCAATGCTGATGTAGTTGTGGAGAAGAGGGTCAAGTATCTGGCACTGCCTGCACTCTCAGCTCATGATAGATAGGGGTGTAAATGGGTCTGGCTACCCGTCAGGGGCCTCTGGCCTGACCTACTTTTGGCCTGGCCTGTCCCAGCCTACTTACAAAATGAGACAGGCTTGGGCTAATTATAAAGCCTACTTTAAAATCAGGCCACAGACCTATTTTGTAAAGCATGGCCCATGCTGTCCTATATTTTTAAACAATTTTTTTTAATAAAATTCATTTTATATAATAGAGTTTAGGACTGCGATCTTTTCTTCCTTTTTTGCTGCACTGTTGTTTGTTCCCCATCTCCAACCTGTTGGGTCCGTGACTTTTGTTAAAGTCATGGGAGTTGGGACCCATGGTTTTGGAATTTCAAAAAGCAAAAGAAAATAAAGAAAGAAAAGGAGTGTGAGAGAGATAACAGAATAAGAACGAAAAGAAAGAAAAAGAGAGAGAAAGAGAGACTGAGACAGAAGTGTCGCGCAGAGGAGAAGAAGAAGGGAAAAGGCTCCAGTGCGGTGCAGTGATACTTCATTGGAATAAGCTCAAATTTTAGGGGAGTCTTCGTGGTGTGTAGTAGCTCATACTCATTGGTCATTTTGTGGTTTGAAGCTCTCTAGAGCACAGATCTGATTTCTTTTTTTTAGAGCTTATTTGGTATTTCTCTTTACTCTTTCTCTTGATTTCTATATTGTTGATGTTGTAGGATTCTTCTAAATATAGAAAGCATGTCTGCAATATGTCTCTTGGTAGGCCAGAGGCCAGGTTAGGCTTTCTGTTTTTAAAAACAGGCCAGGCTCAGGCAAATATCTTAGCTTGTAGCAGGCTGGGAGGCTGGGCCGGGCTTAAAATATTCTATGTGGTCCTAGCCTATTTATGCTAAAGTCTGGCTTGACCTGTCCCATTTACACCCCTAATGATAGCTGTGCTACTGGAGGTCATTTTATGTGGACCGGGACTTCAAAGTCTTTGTCCTAAAATGAAAAAAAAAGGACAGAAGGGGGATTTGAAAAGAAGAAAAGAATTTAAGTGGAAGAGATTTTTTCCTTTTTGGGAAAAGGTGAACCTAAAAACTTGTGCACCGGGTCTATATTAAAAAAATCGGTGCTACTGCCCGGCCCTCAACAGTTGCTGCAGCATTTGTAAGTTGTAATCCTAGCTTGTTTAGAAGTCAATCAAAATGCAATTAATTCACAGTCATTGGGATACATAACTACGGCTTTATTTGAATATTAAATGCATAAATCAAATGGAATGTGATCTGGATCTATGAAGCACCGATACTTCAAAATCCCTGACGTATCGTGTCCGACACTTTCCAACATTCTCGGATACTCCGACACTCCCCGACACTCCAACACGCGTTATAGAAATTCAAAAAAAGGTTTAAAGGTTGCGTTGTGTTGAATTTTTAGTTTCAACTATTAGATTGGTTGGATTACGATTACTATTTTATTGAGTTTAATATAAATATTTGTGATATCTTATGTTTCTTTGTAAAATTTATGAATATTATAAGTTTAGATTCGTTTTCTTTTGTTAAATTATTGAATATTAAATATAATATACATTACATAAATTAAAATATTATTTAATATCAAAACGTGTCCTAGCGTGTCGAAATCTAACATTTTTTAGAATTAACGTGTCGAAGTGTCGTGTCGTATCGTGTCACGTGTTCCGTGTCGGTATCAGTGCTACATAGATCTGGATAAATACTATGCAAATACAAGGCCCAACATAAAAGCTTTCACAATGAAGCAAAGCCTTAGTCCAAGAAGGCTGCAAGCTCCACCATAATAAATACATGCTGCTATCTTATCTCTTCCACCAAGACTATCTCAGCAAGCACCTTAATATTTATGGCTACATGACAAAACAGGCTCCTCAACCTTAAAGACACCATGACAGCAAGCTCCTCAACATTTAATCATAACAGCCACACTACTTTGACATCAAGGAACCTTTTCCTTCACCATGAAGAAAGGCATCTTCCAAGCACACATCACTCTACTATAAATACATGTATCAACACTAAGGTACATTATCTTCTTCTACATAATTAAACCTACTTGAATCATATCTGACTTGAACGTCGGATTGTCTTGCAGGTACACCCCCATCGCGTGCTGTAACAGCCCGTGTTAACCCGGATTGTTAACACACTATCGTATTAAGCCACGCTTAATTAAAATGCGGAATAACTTTTTCTTTAATTCAATTATGACGTCATTAAACTTAACCAACTTGTTTACTTAACCAATTTCATAAAATACTGCCTGTATGTAATTTGCAAGACAACTAACTGAATACCTCGTACATAAATATAATGTGAGTATCTAAAACCACAGGACTACAACACATAGCCTGGGTCAAAATCCTGATACTTTAATTACAACATTAAATTAAAGACAATAATCAAACCATGTGGCATGGACAAACCCCATGCTCACCAAATAAGGCAACAATGCCCAAACAACAGTCTCAACATAGTAATATAATAAAGCGGAAAACATAACAGCAGTCAGCATATCATCATATCAACTCAGCTCGGGCCTCCTGCCACCAGAGCCCTCAACATTACCTGATCCTGAAATAAGCATCCCCAAACGTGGGGTGAGATCTCTAACAAGAAATCTCAGTAAGACAAGGGGTCCTCAAGGAGTCTCCACCCCAAGCTCACTTACATGTGTAATATAAATTCTAAAAACAGTATTTACAATATAAGTTCCAAAATCATGCGATGCAGCAATTAATCATGCCATGTGTGTTTATCAAATCTACTGGCCAGAGAAATGTAGGAATACGTCTATGCCTACATGAGTACATGGATACTACCTGCACCTCACCCACAGCTTCTCCATCTTGTATGTACTACATACTCAGGATTGCCGTCTAGGTGGACACCACATGCATCTCATAAAAGCTCATTGCATATAAATAGCTCAACAGCATTTCCAAAATAATAAAGCATGTAACACAGCATGCATAAACCCATCCCCATGGGACATGGTGGAACATCAAAATGGCTAAACCGAGGACACGAAAGCTTACCTTGCAAGCAATCAATCCAAGCCAAGAGTCCAACCACTCTCAAGTCCACAAACAGCAGTATCACAATCTGATATGGACCAATAACACATCAATATTTATGCATCACAAGCATACAACTTAAAGACTACGCCTTTCCTTTACGCTTTACGTCTTAAGGCTTCCAACAAAGCCATAAGCCCTTAATCATATGATTCTGACTTAGTTCATTAATTACAGAAGTTCAACTTCCTTAAACTAGGGTCCACACACACCCAATAGCTTACTGTTCATACAGTATAGCTACTGTCTGCGCAGAACCCAGGATATCCGGATATCAGAAGGGACATATCCGGATATGCCATATCCGGATATCACACTGGACATATCCGGATATGTCATATCCGGATACCCAGATCCCATATCCGGATATCAATATCCGGATACCATATCCGGATACTGATATCCGGATATCTGTTCGAAAAATATCTGGATATCTCACGACAGAATGCAGTTTCTGCATTTCGTGAATATCCAACCCAAAGATCCAACTTTTAACACATGTACACGTTAAAGCATGCATCTTTAATCCATTTTAGGTTCATATACATTATACCCTCTTGTTTACTCATTAAACATGGCCAAGACATCACCTTTAAGCATTAAAACTTAAGATCAAAGGTGTAGGAACTTACCAAAGCTCAAAACAGAGCAAGGTGTGCTCTTGGAGCTCTCCCAAGGTTCCTCAACTCAGGCCAAACAAGGAGCACGAAATGACAACACCAAGGTGGGTTCTTGCACGACAAGATGACACTTTGAAGCTCACAATGACTACCACAAAGTAGCCATCACTAAAGCTCCAAACTCAGCCTCACCATCTAACCAACTCAGCCTTCACAACACAGAATGAGACCAACAATGTAGTCTCAAGGCTCACTCTCTCCCTCTCCAAGTGTTTTGAGTGATGGAACAAGCATGGAAGGTGATAACTTGGCTAAAGAATGAAGAAGGAAGGGCAAAGGAACACAAAGGGTGGAGGTGCAGCAAAGAGAGCTCAACACCAGCACAAGGTCACGTAGGAGGCTGCTTAATTTGACCTAGAAATCTGTGCCCTTAAGTATATATAGCCACTTAAGCCATATCGCGCAGTATTAGCCTTAATAGCAAAGTAAAAAGTCTTGATCTCAAACTTTGGAATCTAGACCTACGCATTTTTCTAAGATTTTTCATATTTTTATTTTATTTTTCGGAGCACCTTTCCGGTACGCGCTTTTCCATAGCCAGTATCAGTTCTGGCATCAGATTACGTTATTTTGACTTGAAACTTGTTTTACAAGTCCTACATAATATTCTAGTAATTATCATGCATTCGTTATAATTTTTCGGGATACTTTTCCGGTACACATTTATACCGAGTAGCAGAACCGGTATCTGCGCTTTTCTTCCGAAAAGCGACTTTCAGCATTTTTACTCACTCGGTATAATTATCTAAGCCCATTAATAATTATTAGGGTCAATTATGGAATTATTTCTTAATTAACATAATTAATTTACTAATTACCTTAATTAACGGTGCGGGTTCTTACACGTGCCATTGAAGACCCATGGGATAAAGCGGTCCAACTGCAAAATGCTCTGACACAAGATGAACGGTTCCAGGCTATGTAGAGGAAGATCACATGATCGGCCAGTTGTAAAGATCTGTTCCGATCAGAATGTCATGTCGATAATTAATCTTATGATTAATCTTATGCTTAATTTTGCAGATCCACGTTCGATCAAAGGATGAGAATTTGCATGAATGCATGGAGTTATGATAGTCCCTATTTATAACAATCTGTTAATGTGCATTTTCTTTTGTTTTAAGGTTAAAACATGGTAAAATAAACAAATTAATTTAATTTCCAATAATGTTAAGAGCGGACTTGAATGAAAAAAAATCACAGTGGGATAATTGATAAGAAAAAAATATAGGGATATAAGTGATAAAAGATTAAATTAGTTCTTTTATAACAAAGTTAGTATGCACCATAATCGGGTCAACAAGTTGACATATATTTATATATTTTTTTCAAGGGTTTATCATCTATCATTTAACATGGGCACAAAAAATTTCCTACACAAACAACATTTTGTGGGGCCCGCAGCAAAAAAAAAAACTTCGGCACGCAAAACGAATCTCTATAACATAACACAATCACTTTTCCTACAACATAACTCTTATAAAACCTATTTTTCAAAGGCAAACAGTATAGGAGAAATGTTGTTGTCTACAGTTTTGGGCTTATTCTGTGTAAATTATGAAGATACAAGAGGAATTAATAGTAATCCTTGTTGTGTTAAACTACACAACATTAGTTCTATTATATAGCAAACCAATTGAAGAATATAAAGAGACACACACAATATGGGACTTCTACACTATTAACACTAACACTCTTAACACTCCCCCTCAAGCTGTAGCATATAGATCATATGCTACAAGCTTGATACGTAAATAATACTCCCATTAGGAACCAACCAAAAACAACTGTGCTACATCAACGAAATGAAATAACCAAGTAACATAACATCAAAATAAATTTCCTAAATAAGAAACCAAAAATCAACAATGTGCTAAAAATGACTTCAGAATGAACATCAACATGGAAGATGCCAGAATGATCATCGCTAAAGACAATTGTGCTGGAATGACCATTAGCAACATGGACGACGGTATGGAAGATGCCGGAATTATCATCGGCAAAGACAACAGTGCTGGAATGACCATCAGCAACATGGAAGGTGCTCCCCCTCAAGAGGAACTTCGGTGCCGGAATTATCATCGGCAAAGACAACTGTGCTGGAAAGACCATCAGCAACATGAACGGTGCTCCCCCTCTAGAGGAACTTCGGTGCCGGAATTATCATCGGCAAAGATAACTGTGCTGAAATGACCTCAGCAACATGGAAGGTGCTCCCCCTCAAGAGGAACTTCGGTGCCGGAATTATCATCGGCAAAGACAACTGTGTTGAAATGACCATCAGCAACATGGAAGAAAGAAGATTAAAAAAAAAGCTTTGCAGAATTGAAAAAGTCGCCGGAGATGGCGGTGGGTCGTCGGAAAATTCGCCGGAGACGCTAGTGGGTCGTCGAAAAAGTCGCCGAAAAGTCATCAAAAAAAGTCACCGGAGACGGCAGTCAACGATGGTCGATCAACGGCGGTCAACCCAACAGCTTCCCAAGGATCTTCTGATGTGACAGATCAGTCTAAGCTGCAGTCACAGAGCATACTAAGAAAAACCCGAAAAAGAAATAGCAACGGGAATCCCTCAAGGAGGGTGATATCTCTCTATAACCATATTGAAATTATGGAAAATAGAACTAAGTTAAGCGGATTAAGATTTCTCTTGTTAGGCTCTGATACCATGTAAAGAACCTTGGGATACACCACCCCAAAAGCTAGCTCAAAGGATGGGAGTGCCAAAGGCCTTATAAACTCCACATTAGTTGTTCATCCAACCAATGTGGGACTATATGTCTCAACACGCCCCCTCACACGAGAGCCCATTGGGCATAAAGAGTGGATGATGCAACAGGCCGAACCCACCTGTGCTAAGAGAGTCCACAAGAGAAAGTGGGGGACGGCAGGGCTCTGATACCATGTAAATTATGAAGATACAAGAGGAATTGATAGTAATCCTTGTTGTGTTAAACTACACAACATTGGTTCTATTATATAGCAAACCAATTGAAGAATATAAAGAGACACACACAATATGAGACTTCTACACTATTTTAACACTAACACTCTTAACATTATGTGGGAAATGGTGAGTGGGAAAATGCCATTTGAGGATATGACTCCAATACAGGTTGCTATTGCTGTGGAAAATAAGGATTTAAGACCTGTTATTCCTTCAACATGTCCACCTGTTATCAGAGATTTGATTCAGCAATGTTGGGCCTTGAAACCAAAAAAGAGGCCCGAGTTTTGCAAGATTGTTCAGGTTTTGGAGCAGTTTGATCAATCTTTACTTGGCATTGATGGTGCCTTGAGTATGATGCAGAAACCTTGTAGTCGGGATAGTCATCATCATCTTAAGATCTTCATGTGCATTGAATAGTGACCTAGCTTTTGTAATTTTTACATTGTAATTTGTTATTAGAAATGAAGAATATTTGTCATTATATCAATAAATTTCATTCTTTCTATTCATATATTTTGGATTGTGGGAATGGGGTTCAATTTATTTAACAGCTCGTGTATTATGGTATATTTATGAAAAGTAAAATGGAGAAAAAGGAATGGATACAGGAATTGAAGGTTAAGCTAATGGATGGCTTTCTAGGCATTAAAACGCAACACAATAATAAGTTTGAGAGCTCATTCATGTTTATATATATATATATATATATATATATATATATATATATAAAAATTCAGTCACTGGACTGTCCAGTGAGTAAATTTTAACTATGTTCTCCTGCGAGAACACAGTGCAAAAATATTACAATGGTGTTCTTTAAGTGTTCTCCCGGGAGAACATAGTTATAATTTTACTATAACTGTGTTCTCGCGGGAGAATATAGTGCACTGGACCGTTTTTTGCATCCAGTCACTGTACACTCATCAAGCCCATATATATATATATATATATATATATTGGTATCTCTTTGTTTACATGTGTGTCAATCAATTGTAAAGAAAACCTTTTGAGGCCAACAATTATCATAGATATTCATGAAATTATGGTTTAACAGAGAGAGAAAAAATGAGCATGTGAGAACAAAGGGCATCATACATACATACAGGTGCAATATATACAGACTTTCATTTTCTTTTTTCCCAATAAGAAGAATCAATGTGGACAGGGTAGAGGTCTACAGCTGATGAAGATGAAGCAGTCCATGGTCCATCATCAATTGATAAATTCTGACTTCCTGTTTGTGTCTCACTTATCTTATTTTCTTCTACCTCATAGTAATACTGTCTCATTGCCTCCAACTTCATTTCATCCATTACCTCACTTGAATCTGAAACAAATTCTGGAACCACTGTTCTGCCTTCAAGCATGCTTAGAACTGAAGACATGGTTGGCCTAAGGTTTGAAGTGGCATTGATGCATAGGAGAGCCAATTTGATCATCACCATTGCCTCCTCTACATTGATATCTGAACCTAACCTTTTATCAACTAGTTCCAGGGGCGGACCCACTCATGCTCACGTGTCTGCAAGTGCAGACACGAAAATCTGAATAAAAAATGTCAAAAAAAAATTTGAGTTTGCCAATCCTTACACGTTACCTCTCCATTCACGTTACCTCTCCGTTCTCTCTCTCTCTTTCTGCTGCAATCTGTTCTCTTTCTTTATTCTGTTCTCTTTCTCTGTTTATTTAGTATCTCAAGACTCAAGAAAAGGACAGCCACCATTGTTAGAGTAGAAATCTCTTTCTCTGTTTCTCTGTTTATTTAGTACCTCCCAGAATTCTGTTCTCTTTCAAAGACCTTCCCCTGCTTCTCATCTTCTCTCCCCCACGTTCCTTTACATGTTAGAGAGGTTAGTTTTATATTCACTTTTCCAGTTTTTTTTTTTTTTTTTTTTTGTACATATTCAGTTTTTCAATTTTTTTACCTGTATATAGAGCTTCTTCTAAAGTAAATATAAAATTAATTAGGTGTGATTATAGAATTAATTGCAAAAGACAAGAAGATCCCCTTAAATATTTGGTCAGCTTTGATTTATGGTCAATGATTTTATCATATTGTTCTCTTAGCATGACAAACTCTTGGTTATGAGCTGGTGGTATTTTTTTATCGCATTGCTAATTAAAGTTTCAAATACTTTGACTTCTTGAGAGTGGTAATGAACAGAATGCATTGTTCAATTTCTATAAATACACACTTAACTATTTTGCTTAGCTGATGTTTTAATTAGGACTATTGCTTAGCTGATTTTTTTTATTTTTTATTTTTTGTTTAGGCTCATGTATTGTTTTGGTGGACCACTAGGCACTAATCTTTGTTCTTGAGTGAAATACTGAATGGTCATTTAGAGAGATTTTTTACTACGACTGTTTATTCCAATACAATTGATGCTTGCCTTTTCAAAATTTATTGGTTCACGCTATCATTATAAATGTTTCCATGAGTTCATCCTAGGTAACTGAGTTATTGCTGTTTGTCTTAAGCTTTGTATATCATAATCCATGAATACGTTCTGCTTATGCGTAGATTTTTTATTTTTTTGAAAAGGGGAAGGGGATTGGAGGACAGGAAAGAGATAGGGAATCTGCTACTTTGGATTCTTGTAAATGAAGCTATTCTAGTTTATTTAAATTAAACACTCAACAAGTCTCAATGAAAGGTAACATAATTACTTTTGGATTTATAGGGTTGTAATTGTTTCACTAACATAATTACTTTTGGATTTATTTGTCAGGGATACAATCTTATTTCAAACGTCTAAAACCCACAAATACAGAACCCGGATCTCAAAATGAACAAGTTTCAAATAGTATTTCAGTTCCAATTGTCCAAGAATCTTATCAACCTCTGAGACAAAATGTACCACCACAAGTATCTCAATTTCAAAGTTTTCAATCACCACCTCAAGCAAGAGTTAATATAGAAAATCTTGAGGCGGATCCGGGAAAAAGACCTTCAATTTATTCAATGACACTAAATCCTATAGAGAGAGAGGATATCCGTAGAGCTTATTTGCTCAAGGGGCCAACTCAACCAATTCTTAAACCATTCCCTCAGATGGAAATGTATGGAAAAATGCGTAGATTCAATCCTAAGTGGTATGAAGAATTTGGTTATTGGTTGGAGTATAGTGTATCACAAGATGCATGTTATTGCTTGTATTGCTACCTATTTGATATGGAGGTGGGAGGTAGTGGTTCGACGAATGAAGCATTTGTTAGTGTGGGGTACAAAAATTGGCAGAAGAAGGACAGAATCAAAGTTCATGTTGGAGATTATAGGAGTGTTCACAATAGATGTTATCAAGCAGGTCAAGATTTGATGAATCAAGAACAGCATATTGATATTGCTTTTTCAAATATTCTTGAGCAACAAAGAATTGATTATCGTATTTGGCTGAAAGCTTCTTTAGATTGTGCTAGATATCCACTACAAAAAGGTCAGCCTTTTCGGGGACATGATGAATCTGAAAGTTCAAATCAACAAGGTTTATTTATTGAAACTCTAAAGTTTTATACTAAGCCAAATAAAGAGATGAGTCATGTGGTCTTACAAAATGCCCCCGATAATCACAAATTGACTTCACCAAAAATTCAGAAAGATCTTGCTCAAGCTTGTGCTGATTTGACTGTTAAAGCAATAATTAGTGATCTCGGCGATGATTACTTTTCGTTGCTAGTTGATGAAGCTCGTGATGTTGCAATTAAAGAACAAATGGCGGTTGTACTTCGGTATGTAAATAAAAAAGGGTCCATTGTTGAATGTTTTATTGGTATAATTCATGTTTCAGATACTACTGCACAATCACTACAAGCTGCGATTGATGGGCTGTTTTCTAAACTCGGTTTAAGTTTGTCTAAATGTCACGGTGAAGGCTATGATGGTGCTAGTAATATGCGGGGTGAATTCAAAGGGCTTAAGAGTTTGATTTTGGCAGACAACAAATCTGCATTCTACTTTCATTGTTTTGCTCATCAGTTACAATTGGCACTTGTGAAGGTTGCAAAACATTATAAGAAGATTCAAGAATTTTTTGACATGCTTCAAAAGATGGCTACCGTTGTGGGGGGTTCATGCAAGCGGAAAGAAATTCTTCTAAAGAATCAATATGAGCAGATAGTTGAAAGAATTGCTCGCGGTGAAATACTAACTGGAAAAGGTTTGAATCAAGAGACAACATTAAAGCGACCTGGAGACACTCGTTGGGGTTCCCATTTTGGTACAGTTACAAGTGTTATCTCATTATTTTCTCCAATACTTTCCTTCATGAAAATTATTGAAGATGAGCCTAAGAATGATGCTGCAAGAACTGATGCAGGTTGCATTTTGTATGCCATGGAGGATTTTGAGTTTGCATTCTTGTTGCATCTAATGCAACTTATCTTGGGGATTTCTTATGAGTTGTCACAAGCACTACAAAGAAAAGATCAAGACCTTTTAAATGCAATTGGTTTAGTGAAGGTAGTCAAGATTCGCTTACAAGAGGTGAGAGATCATGGTTTTGATGAATTGCTTCAAGAAACGAACATATTTGCCAATAAATATGATATTGACATTCCAAATATGGAAGATGTTTATTATCCTAAAGGGAGATCAAGACGAAGATTGGAGTCATTCACATTCTTGCACTACTTTAAGGTGGAGTTATTTAATAGAGTGATAGATGCTTAAGTTCAAGAGTTGGGTGATCGATTTGAAGATGTCAATACGAAGTTGCTTGAGGGTTTGAGTTGTCTTGATCCTCGTGATTCATTTGCTACTTTTAACAAAGAAAGTTTATTGAGTTTGCTAGATTTTATCCTTTGGAGTTTGATGAGGTTGCAGATATTCCTTTTCTTTTTTCAAGTCTGAGTAATTTTATTGTTGATGTAAGAGCTGATTCTGATTTTGTCAATTTGAAAAGAATTTCTGAACTTGCTTTGAAGATGGTTGAGAAGAGAAAGGATATTGTTTATCCATTGGTCTATTTGTTGATAAAGTTGGCACTCCTTCTACCGGTAGCAACTGCTAGTGTTGAGCGAGTTTTTTCTGCAATGACTTTTGTTAAGGATAAGTTGCGCAATCGAATAAGTGATGATTGGTTTAATGCATGCATGTTAACTTATGTTGAACGTGATATATTTGATAAGATTGATGATGAAGATATAATGCAATATTTTCAAGCAATGAAGAATCGAAGAATGCTTTTGTGATCGTTCTATTGTAATAACTTAGTTAACTCTTGATTATTATTTTTATGTTAAGTTGATGTTTTCTTTTCTTTTCTTGTTTATATTCTTTTTTTTAATGCATTTAAAAATTCAATTAGATGGTTTGGCCACTTTGGGACTTTTTTGCATTTTCCTCCATCTCAGTGTACCTGCTTTTCATGGAGGTTAGTCACTGTTAATTTTGCCAATGCAGATGTTAAATACCTTTGTGTTGAGATTAAATGTTAGTAATTCTTATGTGTATTGTTTTTCAGGTAGTAACTAAAGAGATTGGATTACTTGATTTTTATTCTGGGTTTGCACACTATAATTGCTCAACTCAACAATCATTGGACATAGCTTCACTGTCATACTTGCTTCACTGGTAACTTTTATTTTATACATCATTTTTTACTAGTTTATGTCCTTCTTTTTCAACATTCTTAGTCAAGGGTCGCTAAGTATTTGTCTGTAAAATCACCGGGCTGCTTATGACATGTCAGGGTAGGCTGGTTTTGGTGGGAATGTTCCTACATTGATAAGTCAACTTCTTCACATGAAAGTTATATAAAAAAAAATTTCGGGGGCGCTGCCCCCGAACCCCCGCCACTTATTGTGCGGACACGAATTTTTTTTTCTAAGTCCGCCACTGACTAGTTCCATTAGGTTACCTTTCTCTTTCAACAGATGTGCCTGTTGAAACAAAATGCAGAAATAAGTTTGATTGGAGAGTCATTTACAAGTGAAATCCCTACATCTAAGCAAGAAGTGTATAAAACTATAGGTTCATAGTTTGAAGATTCTTTAGAGTAGGAGGACATTGGTCTTATTAGTATGTGCAGAAATTAGGATTTCAGAAAACAAGACTATGATGTCAGTGTAATGTCTTCATGTTGGTAAATTTTGTGAAAATCACGTAAAATGTGAAGTAATATTACACTTTCTAGAGTACTAGTAGATGAAAATTGAATGACCCTACTTGTTTAACACAATACACATTGTTTAATCAAGTAGAGTGTGTCATTAACAAATGGAGAACGTGAGAATAAAAGTTACCCAATCAAGAATATATAATGCTCCTTCCTTTGACCGGTGGATGGTGTTGCTCTTTCCACTAACAATTTCCAATGCAACAATTCCAAAACTATAGACATCCGCTTTGTCAGTCAAATAACCGTGCATTGCATATTCAGGAGCCATATATCCACTGCATCATTGAAACATATATCATCACTTCAAATTCATAATTCTCAGTATAATGACCCTCACATTTAATTATAGATTTAATATGGAAGGATAATTATAAAGAAAAAGAAATAAAGTCACCTTTGGTGAAAAATGAGTTAAAATGACAGTTAAGGGGTAAAAATACGGGTAAACAAAGTTACCCGAAATGTAAAAGTAAAGTTAGAAATATGACTAGAAAAATATTCTACTCCAGTGGGTAAAGTTTGGTAATGAATAGAGGTGTATAGATAGATAAGTGTATACCCGCTGGTATAGCGAACTCACTTAAGTAACTCAAGTGAGTTATTATTCATCATTTTCCTTCTTCAATTTCACGGGCATCAACAGTGAGGGAGAGGAGAGAAAAGAGGATTTTGATCCAAAATCTTCCAAGGATCATAACTCGAGCTAGAGTTAACGAAATTCATCCGTTCCAAAACCAAAATTGAAGTGTGAAACCTGAGGAACAAATCTACGGTAAGAATACTCCGTTTTGATTGAGTTTTTGTTGTAGATCTGGATTTATAGTTTTGGATGAATAGTGAATAGTAACTTGGATGAATAATGAATAATAACTTGCTATACATATTGAATTCGTATATGCTCCTTTGGAGGAAATGATAGAGAATTGAATTTGATCGGTGAAAATGTATTTGAAAAATTAAAGATACCGTATTTTTGAATAGTGTTGTATACGTGAATAGTGACGTATACATGAATAGTACTGTAGAGATGAACAGTACCGAATATATGAATTAATGAATCTTGGATTAGAGGTGTGTGATAAGCTTGAATTTGATGGACTAAAGCATTGGAATCATGAAGTTGGAATGATTTCCTTTATGTGCCTCTTAGCCATTTACAAAGGAAGTATGTGCTATGAGTTACTGTTTTACAAAGAGAGCATACTCTTATGCGTAAAATAATTTATATAGGCGGCTAAGCTTGGGTTTAGGCACTAGACAAAGAGAAATCTTATAGCTCCTTTGTAATGGGCATTCTGCCTTTTTTAAGTGCTAAGAGGAGTAATGAGTGTTCTAAGGGCCTTTTGGGACTATCCTAAGACTAAGTGAATATGTGGGAATTTGTTGAACAAAGAACCACCCACTCATGACTTAATATGATTAAGTAAAAAGAAAATAAACAATAAAGTGTGTCTTGTATATTTACATGGCATTATATCATTTTATTAAGTTTTGTGTTGAATTCCTTCTCTAGGTGTGCCTAGGGATTGTGAACGTTTGGATTCTCGTGGAGCAAGATAAGTAGCTTGTTCTTCAAGTAAGCAAATTGTAAAGCTCCGAGAGGTAAGCTCTATGTTTATGGGGTTCACTCCTACTTTGTGTTCCGCCATAGTGTACGGACTGTGGTCAGGTTGTATGATATATATGAGATATATGATATAGATGCATTCATATAGAGCTATATGATGATATGATATGACATGATATGATATGATATGACATGATGTGATATGATTTCTGTATTGACTTTTGGTACACGGATGTCTTCTTGGGTTTTGCCTGAGATTGATAGTGTACACCTCTGAGTTACTCTATTTCCGTTGTGCACTGCTTTCCGCTTGGGGTCATCCCTTGGGATTGATTGTGTACACCTCTGTTATGTGATGATCTTTGGCCATTGATCTTATGTACACTGATGTCTTCTTGGGGTTTCCCTGAGATTGACGATGTACGTCTACGATATGTTCTGGTTCCGCTTGGGGTCATCCTTTGGGAACACGTACGTTGATTTCCGCTTGGGGTCATCCCTTGGGAATGATTGCGTACGTCTCTGAGATAACATGTTTCGTTCTGATGTGAGTATTGTGATGATTTTGTAAAAGATATTTGTTATGTGCGTTGATTTTCGCTTGGGGTCATCCCTTGGAAATGACGGCGCACGTCTCTGTTATGATATGATTATATGTTCTGCTCAGTTATGATATCTGCTATATGTTGTATCTGTATATTATGTATCTGACTGTCATGCAGGAAGTGAGCCCAGGGTATGGAGAGTTCTCTATAAACCTGGAGCTTACTAGAGATTCGTCTCTAACCCCGTTTGGGGATATGATTTCAGGAACACAGTTAATTGAAGAGCCCTCATGGGACAAAGACACTACCCGTGGCTAGAGGTACTAGTATGAGGATATGGAGTTCTAGGTAGCCGGAGGCTACTATTTATTATAGATGTTATTTTTGGAGAACATATATTGTTGCATAGTGTTCTATTCATTTGGTGATCATGATGTTTGA
>JAVKPL010010766.1:0-46931 GCA_032173675.1 Gastrolobium villosum
CAAAGATAATTAAAGCACAAGGATAACAAATTATTTTGGAAGATAATTTGTAAAGTTGAAGTTTAACCATGAATATGATTTAAATCTAATTGCTCGGAGTAGGAACTCCAAAGAGAAAACTATCAGAAAAGCGGTACTGCAAGTAGCAAATCATTGGCACCAAAATTAATGGATAATTTGTAACAAACGAATCAGTATACATGCTAATAAGTAATAGCAAATAGTTGTAGGTCTCTGAAAGAATAATTCATCACTCTTGCCAATAGGTATTTTTAAATTTGAAATGAAATGTAATGCTAGTTCTTGGCAGAATCAGATTTATGTCTAGCAGGAAGACTAAAGAGTAAGGATAAGAATTTATCTTCAATCTTAATGTGAAAGGGTTTAACCATTAACATCTATGCAATTGCATACTTGCTCAAAGTAATAGTTTTAAAATAAGACAAAATTAGTAGAGAAGAAGAATTGCAACTTGCAAGTAGCAAACTATCAGCACCATGATTAATAGATAATATTAACAAACAAATATACATTTCAAAGAGTAGTAGAAACTAGCTACGGGTCTGTGAAAATAAGTCCACCACCGTTGGTATTTGGAATTCTTAATTTTGAAATGAAATGCAATGCTAGTTTTTTGCAAAATGAGAAAGAGAGAAAAGATGGAGTATTTATTAAAAAATTACTTCCACTCTTGCCATAGATTGAAATATGGTTAAAATAATGATGTCCCAATTACCAAAAAAAAAAAGCATATTGAAATTTGATATTATTTAATTCAAGGGCTCATTAATAAAAGGTGAAATTGTGTAATATTTTACCAAATCAAGGAGCAGCTTACAAATATTTTCAGAAAGCCAATCACAGTCGAGAAATTAATCCAATTCAAAGAAAATACTAGATTTCATAGTCGTATAAGTTGAAGTGTTACATCTGCAACATAGAAAAAACTTGAACAAAGATCTAAAAAGCTATGCCCTCAAGTAAGAGAGTATCAAATAAAACCAAAAGAATATATGATAGTGAATCACTCAGTCATAAATATTAAACTCTATCTTTAGAAAGGAAAAAACTAAAGCTGCTGTTTGGGAGAAAAAGTAAATCTCATTGGCTCAATCTCCTGTCCTTAAGCACTGGTATTATTTTATCCAACAATAGTACCATAGTCCACTGCAGTATAGTCCACAACCTTAGAACTATTTTTAAACCAAATAACCGCCAACCACCTTTATTTATGCCAAACTTCAGCTCCAATATTTGTTGAAGGTAAAGCAAAATATGTTTGGAGGATTCAAAATTCCTTCATTTTAAAGGTCTATGAGATGTGGCACAATCTCAAGATAAATTGCATTGGCATCATGGAATAAGAATAGAGGAAAATAATATATTAAATATAAAATTCAAAAATTCAGATTTAAAGCATGTTGGGTACATGGAATCAAATTTTGCAGAATGGATCAGAATAAAACCACAGATACTTCAAAATGGCAGAAAATATTTATGTAGTATGTTGTATCCCCAGATCCCTATTATACCAGATACAATACTCATCTTAATATATGTGCTACATGACCATTCCTATTCCAGTGTTGCGTTTTGTCAAGAACAAAATGGCCCATTTTTATGATAGGTACATGGAATAGAATCATAATTATGACTAATACATCACAATAAAGGGCCGACCCAGTTCAAATACTCACTTCGTGAGAGACTGATTCGAACCCGCGACCTGACACACCACGACAAGTAAGCTTACCGCTGAGCCAAGCCGGCCCTTCAATATATCACAATAAAGGAACAAAAAATAAACATCAGTTCATTTCCACCAGCTTGCTCAAGCTGTTTGTTACACAGTCCTTTTAAAAAAAAATTAAACTCAATTAGTTTATGTTTTATATTTGATCTTGTATTGCTATAGTAGTTTCTAACACTATTCCATGCTTCTCTTTATAATTAGGTTGCATTCTCGTTACGACCCAGACCAAAGGGGGTTTCTTTAATCCCAACATTGACTGAGATTCTACAATTGAAGTACAGGTCAACAGGGAAGGCAAATGGGTATCTTGTACTTATTATCAATTCCGTTTCAACCAAATGGGTACCTTTTTTCTGCTTAAATGAACTACATATATTTGAAAAGATTAGAGAAAACATCCCCAACAATAGTGAAGAAAAAAAAAGAGGACCTGGTATATGTCGTGATTATCAACATAGTGAAAAACGTTGCCAGATGCTTTGAGGTCCTTGATTCCATAACCCTCCAAGGGGAACTGAAATGAGTCCTCTCTGCAATGCAACAAAAGAAAACAAAAAGTAAAAACCATCAAAGTTGAATACCCTCCTTCATTAAACACATCAAAATTAAAAGAAGAAGAAAAATTACAGGCGGGAGAAGGAGGAGGAAGGGTTAGGGTGGAGAGCTTCTGAGATGGCAGAGGCGAATCCCTCTGTGTCTCTGAACACAAACACTACGATGGGAGCTACCTTCATTCCAATCTCTCTCTATTTTGTTTCGATGCAATGCAACTCTTGTACTACATATCTGAGTGCTATTTCAATTTTGCCTTCAAATATTAAGATTATCTCCATTCATATCTTCTCTTTTTCTTTTTCTTTCATATCATCTCATATGGTTTTTTATAATGGTAAGAGGTTATTTTATTTTTTACAATATATGAAATATTAAATCCAAATATATATTAAAAAATATATTTAAAGTGTTATTTATAAAAGTAAAAACAAAATTTTAGATTTATAGTTAGTTAGTTACTAAAAAATTATATCTTATTAAAAGTTTAACGTTGATTTTCGTCAATAACAATTTTAATTTATTGGGTTATACTTATTAATTAATTATTAATTTCTAATAATTATAACTATTAAAATTAATGATTGAGATTTAACAGTTAAAATTTTTAAGAGATAGTAAGAAAAAGATATAATAAGTATAACATCTCTCGTTGCTATCAACACATGAATTTTTGTTTGAGAATTCTCTAAATACACAAATTTATATAGTTTGGAAATTATTTTAACTCTAGTTTTCTCTCTTTGTGTGTGTGTGTGTGTATATATATATATATATATTTAAGGAAAAGATGATTTGACACCGGTGTCAAACTTTGAAATTTGACACCAGATCCCAACCGTTGATTTTCGCTAATCAACGGTTATCGTTTATTAGAATTAACAATTAATTAATGAGTGTAATTTCCAATAAATAATAACAGTTGATTGGCGGAAATCAACGGTTGGGATCAGGTGTCAAATTTCAAAGTCTGATACCGATGTCAAAGGATCCTGCCTATATATATATATATATATATATATATATATATATATATATATATATATATATTAAAATTCATTCAATTTTTAGTACATGAAATCAACTCAAATTTAGTCAAAAATCATTTTAATTTAATTTTAATTTTAATTATCTGAATTGGGACTTTATCCTTATTAATTTTAGTCATTTTACTTATTTAAATAAGAGTCATTAAGTAAATTATTAAAATTTAGTAAATCACTTATTTTTAAATTATTTGTATTCCCGTTTAATTCATATTTCCTTAATGAATTTTAAATATGAAAAATGTATTTCTAAATCAACTTAAAATATATAAAATCGAAATTAATTTTATTTCTATTAATTTTGAACCTAAAATTCCTAAATTTATTTCATTCTTCTAAAAAGCATTAATTTGTTTTGCGTCTACATATATGTCCTTTACAAATTGGACAAAAGTGAAGTGGATAAAAAAAATCAATTAATTTTCACCAAAAAAAAAATTAAATCAATTAATTATAGCAAAAATGAATCTTATCAATCCATTTATGTTGAGATAAAAACCAGGGGTTTTTGACCCTTTTGCCTTTCATTAATTAATTAATAATCATTTTGTCCTTTATCCAAAACTCTCTATCAATCTGCCACTATTTAATCGATTAACTTCAAGATTTAATAGATTAAATGGTCAAAACTGGAAAAAAAATGTTGACTTGAAGATTTAATCGATTAAATCTTCAACTTAATCGATTAAATCTCACTCTTAATTGATTTAATCGATTAAAATTTATATTTAATCGATTAAATATCCCAAATGAGCGTGGAAGCATTGATTGAATGAGACAAACACGGTATTGGAGGTTATTTAAATTTAATGTAGCAGGAGTTAATTGCGATTTGTATTTAATAGGAGGTGATTGCGTCCTATTATATTCACAATCACTTTTCCATTTGAATTTTGTATTTAATAGGAGGTGATTGCGTCCTATTAAATACAAAATGCAATCAACTACTATTAAATTCAAAACTTAATCAATTCTTATTATATTATATTCAAAATACAATATGGCTCGTTTGGTGGACAGGATAGGATAAGGGTAGGATATGATATGAGGCTGATAAGGGTAGGATATGATATGGGGCTGATAAGCCCATATCATGTCCTGTGTTTGATGAGCACCTGATTAGCAATATGATAAAATTATGTAAAAGGCGAAAAGAAAAACAAAAAATAAAATATAATGCAATAAATACTAATATATTGAGTAGTGTGGGAATATATTGGGTAACGTGAGGATATATTGGGTATCCAATATTGATATCCTATCCTGTTGAATCCTAACCCAGCTCCCCCAATAGGATAAGAAATCATGTATTGGATAGGATAAAAAACAATAGGCCCTTGACCCACCAAACAAAGATTCAAAACTTAATCAATTCTTCCAAACAGGCCCTTAAATTCAAAACTTAATATATTCATTTTTTATATTCAAAATTCAAATTCGAAATTCAATCAATTTTCTAGTTGTGTTTTAAATTTAATAGGAGCTGATTGCATTTTGTATTTAATAGGACGCAATCAGCTCCCATTAAATACAAAATTCAGATGGAAAACTATATGTGAATATTAAATACAAAACACAATCTCTTGACTGTGTCCGTTGCTTTCCTTTTTCTGCTACACACGTACCAAAAGAAAATCACAAAACGTACAACAGAGATTCTCAAGATTTTCAATTGATGCACTAACTTCAACTAGTTACAAACCTTGTCTTTCGGTGGCTATTGATAGTAAGGATAAAATATTCTTTTTATATGAAATAGAGATTGAGATTATATTTTCTTAATCTCTAGACTAATCTCGTTGGGTTCGGCATCAATTTTTTAAATGCTTTTTGAATCTAATAGGAGTTAATTACGTTTTAAATTTAATAAGAATTGTTTACGTTTTAAATTTAATAAATGCTGTTTACGTTTTAAATTTAATAATGCGATTTGAATTTAACAAATTGTGTTTTCTATTTACTAGAACGTAATCGGGTCTTATAAAATAGAAACTTCAAATGGAAATCTGATTGTCAAAATTCACATGATACTTTTTTCTCTTCACAATTTCAGACACTGGATTGAGACTTTATATATATATATATATATATATATATATATATATATATATATTAAAATTCAAATTTTAGTACATGAAATCAACTCAAATTTAGTCAAAAATCATTTTAATTTAATTTTAATTTTAATTATCTGAATTGAGACTTTATCCTTATTAATTTTAGTCATTTTACTTATTTAATTAAGAGTCATTAAGTAAATTATTAAAATTTAGTAAATCACTTATTTTTAAATTATTTGTATTCCCGTTTAATTCATATTTCCTTAATGAATTTTAAATATGAAAAATTTATTTCTAAATCAACTTAAAATATATAAAATCGAAATTAATTTTAATTTGTTTTGGTCCTTTACAAATAAAAAAAATCAACTAATTTTCAATAAAAAAAATTAAATCAATTAATTATAGCAAAAATGAATCGTATCAATCCATTTATGTTGAGATAAAAATCAGGGGTTCTTGACCCTTCTGTCTTTCATTAATTAATTAATAACCATTTTGTTCTTTATTCAAAACTTTCTACCAATCTGCCACTATTTAATCGATTAACTTAAAGATTTAATAGATTAAATGGTCAAAACTGGAAAAAATTGTTGACTTGAAGATTTAATCGATTAAATCTTCAACTTAATCAATAAAATCTCACTCTTAATTGATTTAATCGATTAAAATTTATATTTAATCGATTAAATATCCCAAATAAGCGTGGAAGCATTGATTGAATGAGACAAACACGGTATTGGAGGTTATTTGAATTTAATGTAGCAGGAGTTAATTGCGATTTGTATTTAATAGGGAGTGATTGCGTCCTATTATATTCACAATCACTTTTCCATTTGAATTTTGTATTTAATAGGAGGTGATTGCGTCCTATTAAATACAAAATGCAATCAACTCCTATTAAATTCAAAACTTAATCAATTCCTATTATATTATATTCAAAATTCAAATTTAAAATTCAATCAATTTTCTATTTGTGTTTTAAATTTAATAGGAGCTGATTGCATTTTGTATTTAATAGGACGCAATCAGCTCCCATTAAATATAAAATTCAAATGGAAAACTATATGTGAATATTAAATATAAAACACAATCTCTTAACTGTGTCCATTGCTTTCCTTTTTCTGCTACACACGTACCAAAAGAAAATCACAAAACGTACAACAGAGATTCTCAAGATTTTCAATTGATACACTAACTTCAACTAGTTACAAACCTTGTCTTTCGGTGGCTATTGATAGTAAGGATAAAATATATTTTTTATATGAAATAGAGATTAAAATTATATTTTCTTAATCACTAGACTAACCTCGTTGGATTCGGCATCAATTTTTTATAAATGTTTTTTTATCAAGATGGAGCGCATCAATTTTTTTATAAATGCGTTTTGAAATTAACAGGAGTTAATTACGTTTTAAATTTAATAGAAATTAATTACGTTTTAAATTTAATAAGAATTGATTTCGTTTTAAATTTAATAAATGCTGTTTACGTTTTAAATTTAATAACGCGATTTGAATTTAATGATAGGTGATTGTGTTTTCTATTCACCAGAACGAACTTAATCGGGTCTTATAAATAGAAACTTCAAATGGAATTCTGATTGTCAAAATTCCATGATATTTCATTCTCTTAACAATTTCAGACGCTGGATTTTTTGTTTATATAACACTGAAGCAACTGACCCATCACCCCCTACACCCAAGATTCTTCCTTTATTTCTTATCTTCATCCTTCTCCTTCTGAGTCTGAGCAACTGTGTTTATAGTTGTGCCCACCGGGAGAGAGACATTCGGGTTACTGAAGGGTATCACCCCCACCATTTGTCCTTAGCTAACCCCACAATCATGCCATCAGGTCCTAAGAAGAGGAGATCTGCTAGGAGGAAAGCTGCCAATAAAAAGAAGGAACAACAAGAAACCAACCCCAACCCTTTAACCAACAACCCACAAGGTACTGTCCCCTGATATTATACAGAACTTTATGCATGCAAAGGTTTATCCTTTTCGAATATGATTACTTTTTGGTGTCTTTGGTCAATTTGGGTAGATGGGTATCTGCTCATTGTTCTTGTTTTGCATTTAATCTTGTTGGGATTTTTTTTTGGGAATATGCTTTTTCGCATGGATTTATCATTCAAAAAGATTAGATTTTATTTTACTATATGTAACTTTGAAAATTGTAATGATTGATTGTGTTTGGGGTAGTTGGGGCCGGTACGTTAGTTCGGTTGGTTGATTGATAATGGTATTGAAATTGATTGATTCAATGACAAATGTTAGGAAATGATGAGTTGAAGTCCAAAGATGAGAAAGCAAACGATGGAGTTGAGATGGATGTGGATTTAAAATCTGAGGAGAGTTGTGAGAGCAAAGATGCAAATGTTGTGCACGTTGAGTCTGCCGAGGAATTAGATTATGGGAATGTGAACTCCAGTTCTTCAATTGCTGGAACCGTCACTGTGAAGAACTCAAAGGATGAGCCCTATTATTCCGTAAAAGAGACAGTGGCATTTGTGGTCACTCTGAATAACTCAGAGGATGAGCCCAATTATTCAGTAGAAGAACCATTTGCATTTGATGTGTTGATTAAAGCCATCGAGTCTACACTTGACGAAATGACTAATGAAAATGCACCAGTTAAGGAGACTGGTAATTCAGTTGCTGGAAATGATTTACTAGAGAAATCAATGGGCTCTCAAGTAGGAGCAACTGATCTTGCTATGAAGAAAAATGAAGATAGAGTATATCCCTTCTCTGATGAGAACGTTAGAACATCAGGTTTGGAGGAACATAAGCCAAAGGAAATTGACAATAAAGTACCAGAATCAGTGTCCCATAGTCATATCCCTGAATCTACTAATGGTGCTGAACATGTTAATGGTTCTGTCACTCCAGAATGCTCTGAAAATGAGGTTATATATTCATGAGACACTTCTGGTTTGTGAACTTTTTGTTAACAATTTTTTAAAATTTGGTTTTGTTTTCTGATTGATATGCAGCCTCCAGTAGCATCAGCTCCGCGTATAGAGCAAAAGTCCTCCTGGTGGAGTTGCTGTGGACTGTTCGAAGTTCTGTTTGGCTCCAATAGATAAGTTCAGGTTGGGGATTATTTTATCTCAGATATTTATGTTTATTTATTTATTTATTTTTTAAGTTTGAGCTCCCTGCTAACTTCAAAAGCTTTATTGCCATTTCACAGTACACATATGTTTTCTCATGCCTGTTTTTGATTGTTTTGGTTGCTTACCTTGTTACATTGTTGCTAACTAGTCTGATTATCTTCAATTTATGACTTCTAGGTTTTAGAAGAGAAATTTGATGGTGTTATTGTATTCACTAATTACTGCTCAGTTGATTATGGTCTTCTTTGATGGCATGTCTTATTTTTGTTTTCATGTATGAATTATGCTGTGTATTCTGGTTTTAATAGTCATGTTTTTAATCCGATAATGGAGTATACAATGACAAAGTTAGGAGATAACATATTTGTGCCACATATTTTTTTCTCTACAACTTTTTCAGTCTTAAGTTGTGATGAATTTTAAGCTTTTTGTTCTGTCCAAATTGTGCTGTAGCACCTAACAGTTCAGGACTGTAAGTAAATAAAAAAGTAGTAAGCCTATGCCAGTCCTGAACTGTTGGTAGCATGGAGAGATAACAAAAGCTGTAGCAGATGTAATGAGAAAGATAAAAAATTATTATTGATCTTTCTCATTACTTTTTATTTTTCATGATTTGCTAAAAAGAAGGTTTTATCCTCTGTTTCTAAACTTTAGGGGGATCAGTTTGCTAAATCTTTGATAGGGCACTAGAAATCAAGAGTTGCTTGGACTGCAGTGTTAAAAGTTACTTAGCATGCAAGTGTATATGATCCAGTTAGGTATAGCAATCGTAAAATTCCTCTGCTCTATCCTATAAAAGGTTATACAGAAATCATCCTTTTTTTTTTTAATTTATGTATTTGTACTTTCTATTTTATTCTCTAATTGAGTCATCAGATATTTTGGGTTGTGTTATAGTTCATCTTCGTAGAGTAAATTTGAGAACTGAGACCGCAGTTTTCTAGGTTTCAAGAATCTTGACATAGCAGAATTGTATCTGTATGCATTGCTTTGTTTGCTTGCTAATTATTTGCAAGTGTATTTATCAATTTATGAATTCTCTTATATTTCTATAATGCTGACTATGGGGATTTTTGAAATCCCAAATTGAGCTTCTGTTGACATCATTGGTCATTTGCTTCTCTTGCAGAAACACAAGCACGAGGATCTGATCGGGCCATACTTGTGAAGGATTTCGTTCAGAAAATTTTGACCTATATTCTTCTTTTAGATTTTCCAAAAAATAATGTGCAGCAGTCCCAAGTTTATGATCCATATGAGGCTTGTATACAGGGAATTTTGCTGTAATAATTGTTTTGGCAACAGTTTCAACTCTCAATATACCCGAGTCTTATTTTTAGAATGTAAATATAGGCCAATTAATTTAGGCTTGAGTTGAGTTGTGGTCCGGATTTTGAGTACTCTTTTAGTCTCCTTTGTACAGATTTTTGAAGTTTGCACGATTATGTGTACATTGTAATTGCTCTAGTGGCAGTGAGACATTGAAGAAGTGTAGAAAGCAACAAAAGAAATTGGCACAGATAATATTCTTTTTCAATATTTTTGTACACAATTTATTCTCAATAAATACAAATCCAATCACATAACAAATCACACCACAATTTGCCAATTCTCCAATGAAATTTGTAAATAGGAAGACTATGTTGGACCAAAAAAAAACGAAAGAAAGAAAAAGAATAAGTCAAAGGGGTAAGAAAAAAAGATAAGAGAAGAGAAGAGAAGAGAGAAAAAAAAGACAATCAAACCAACACATTCACTCAACTATCAAGTTTATCTCCTCAATGCTGCAGCACCATGAATAGCAGCTATGTAGAAAAGCTGTGTTGCTGAAAGGATAATCAGAAAAGCCTCCATTGTTTTCTGCAAAATCGGACATTTCAAAGCTCTTGTTAAGGTAAAGGGGAAATTCTAGCATTTCAAACATAAGTAAATGACAGTAAATATAATCTTCCTAACATACCAGGCGGGCATTTCTGATGTTAAGCTCAATCTCTTTGCAGGCAAAGCTGCACAAAATTATATACTAGTAATATCAGTAACTATGATACTATGCAATTTGTTATATCCATGCAAAGCAAAAGTTATAGTGATTGGTGTGGAGGAGGAGGAATGGATTACCCCATGGCAAGAAGTGTAAGAGTCCATGCAATGGAAGCAACTGAAACTGCAGATGGCAAGCTCTCTGAAGTCCATGAACGGATATGATTGATTCCTGCAATGACTGATCCAACACCAACAACTCCAGCAATCATAGCAAATGTCACAAAGAACCCAGTTGCAGCATTTCCCATAGGGAAGTATATGGGTGAAAAATGAGCTGGAAGATCAAATCCTGGGCCTGCATAGTTTTTCACACAACATAAGCATGCTGAAGAAGTAAAATTACAAAGAATGGAGGAGCTTCCATGAAGGAAAGATAGTACACTTTACCTATAACAAAACCATGATCTATTGCTCTATTCATGGCCCATCCACCAATCCCCAAAACTATGACATACATGCAGAAGTTCAGCCCCAAAAGAAGGGTGGCAATAGGCTTCATTTGCTCATTTGCCATCTCTGTAGTTTGTGGTTTTCTAGAAGGAAAAAAGCTGCTTGGAACAAACAGAAAGAGCTAGGGGAATTTCAGAAGCCTAAAAAGTTGTGAAGGAAAGCTCAAACACAGGACCTGGATGCATGTGGTTTGTGCAAGAGAAGGCTCTTATATATGAGAAGTGGATGAAAGGTTTGGTTCTTTACTTGCTAAGGCTGCTAGTTCAAAAGGGCTATGCAGGGTTGTAAAGATGATGCTTCATGCTTCAAATTCAAGGCAAGAGAAAATATGCCTGATCCTGATTCTTACTTGCCTCACATTTTTAAGGTTTGTTTATTTAAGTATAGTATTAGTACCTTATTGAACTTCCTAGTTGTTTGTTATCCCAGGCAAGTGATATTCTTTGCCTTTTTTGGACTCTTCTTGCAATATTGTGGTCCCTGTCCTCACACTACTACTAATTTATTTAAGCACTAATGTGCATGCATTTATTATTTAGTTGCGTTTATTGTTTTTTTTATAATTAAAACAGTTTTTTTTTTCTTTTGGATCAGTAAACGATTTTTTAACCACCAAAAATATTTAAAAAAAAAATTTAAAACGGAATTATTATTTGATATACCAGTTTATATATATATTGGATACAATTTATATATTCCTGATAAACTAAAATTACATTGATGTTGTTATAAAAAAAATATAAAAAAAAAATTACATTGATGTAACCTATGCAAAAAGCATAGATTAGTAACACTTTTTAACTAATAAGGGTAATATAAGTTTGAGATCATTGTTTATGGTACAATTGGAAATAAAGTTGTTTCCTACAATTCTAAAAGGATATCATTTTGTTATAAAAAAAAAAAAAAAGGATATCGTTTTGGGATTTGAAAAAAAAAAACGCAATGTATTTTAATAAAATTTATAATATATTTTTATTTTCTTCTAAAATACAAATAAATAAATAAATTTTTCCGTACAAGTTCTAGTGTTATAAAAAAAGTCAGTCTTTTTTTCAACTATTACTTAAAAATTAGGTAAATAATCCAAAAGAGGTATAAATCATAATTTGATCAAAAGGACATACAGTAGATTTGTTATCTATAGGCTTTAACAGAATATCGTGTTTACAAGTTAATGTTTATATACATACGTAATATCTAAAGAATACGTAAGTTACAAGAAATATATTAAACTGTATGATCAAGTATTTGCGACAAGATTTTTTGTGATGAAATTGTACACAATTTATAACTTCTAAAGTCTTATTTGTGAGTTTATCTGTAAAGGCTTTACATATTATTGATATTTACGGACAAACTATAGAGCGTTTGTTAGGAATAAACTATAAAGTATGTAGTACTATTGAAAAATTGCTCATTTGGAAGGCGACGAGTATTGTGCTTACAACCTTTTCTATAGGAATATATTGGTTACAAGACCTTTTGAACATTCCATTGAAATTAGATCAAAAGTTACACAAAGATTTCAACTTCGTGACCTTTTTAAGGCGTCCCTGACACGAGATAGATTTACAATTGCAAAGGGTTTTAATAGACAGCGTCAAATCACTGTAAGTGAGGAAACTTATTAGAAAGCATAATTTGAACAAGAACTTGATATCTCGTGTTGGATAAAATGTTCCTATAAACAAATGTATTTTTTTTTTTTTGAGAATTTAAAATATTTCATCATAAGAAATATTTTTAATTATTCAATACAACTATTTCAAAAAGAATCGAAAATATGACTATTACGTTTTTTTTTTATGTTAATCCAAAATAAACTAATTGAATTTTATTTTCTTTATTTCATTAACCTAATTACTCCGATTTCTAAACACCTATCGGAGAAAGAAACCCATACCTATATATAAGACTAATCCCAAGCATGTATGAGACAATTCATTCTTTCGAGGCTCGTATTATGACTTGTGTCAAGTAGTCAACAACCTGAAGTTTTTAACATAAGTGGTCATGATATTGCTCTGAGACCTGTTGTGTCTGTTTCATAATCTCCTCCTTTACTACACTCAAATATCTGCCAATGATCCTCCTCCAAACGCCAAAATTCTACTCAACTTTTAACAATTATCTGGAAAACAAAAATCTCTAATAATCACATAATCAATTGATTTGATTCTTCTCAATTACATTTTAAATTCCTTGGAATGATTTGTTGCATTCCAATACTCCAAAATAACATCTAAAGGTCACTTTAAAAAAAAATTCAAAATTAATTTAACTTGTTTAGGTGACAACTTTCAATTTATACAAGTCATTTTTTAATTAGTTTTAATTTATCTAGTATGGTTAAACCTGTCGTAAACCAATTCTAAAATTTTAAATCACAACCAAAATTAAAAATTTAAACTGAAGATAAAAATAAAAACTTTTAATTCAAATATTAAAAGAAAGTGAAGCTATAATGAAAAAAATCAAAGCAAGGATCTAGGAAAAAAGTAAGAGTCGCTAATAGAAAAACAATACAAAAACCAACTCAACACTTTTACTAAAACTAGTTTTACCTTGAGTATGGATTAGATAACTAGTTTCATTTATAAACTTTTTAATCCTGCCAAACATTTTATATCCAATTGCGATGAATCTAATTATCAAGTTTGTAAAACACCCCCTAAATGCCAACTTAACCGTCATTAGCTAAAAATACACACAAATGATACCAAGTAAAAGAAAAAATAAATAAACCTCAAAAATCGATAACTGTGAACTAGAACCAAGATAATAGCAATACTAAGATAGAAAGCATTGTGAAGGAAAGATAATAACCAACAAAATAAATGTATAGCAAGAAACAGGTTTTGGCCAAAAGAAATAACAAAAACGATCAAAATCTACCACAAGGGGTGTCAACCAAAGCTCACTACAAAACATAAATGACATTCCCAGACATTCAGATTTATTCATCCTCTTGGCTACGTAGTCTGGCTGTTTTGTTGGTCACAACAACATCAAGCTGAGCAGCTCGCTCAACTATATCCTTCCTCTTCCTTGTGGATACATTGTGAGCAATCTCAGCACAGTAAGTCCTGAAATGATATAAAAACAAATAGCATTTAGCATATGTTCTAATGCATAGCAGTAAATTAAAATCCCACAAGTTGGGATGAATTACTTCACATCTTCACCTGTTATGCATCATGAGAAGTTCCAGGTCTTTCACATTGTGCACAACAAATTTCTTAAAACCATTGGGTAGATAATGGCGTGTTTTCTTGTCTGAGCCATAACCAATGTTTGGCATCAAAGTGCATCCCTTGAACTTCCTCCTGACACGAGAATCAATACCCTTGGGTCTGCGCCAGCTTGGCTGTTACAAAACATTGTCAAATTAGAACAAAAGCAACCAAATTCAAACCATTTGATACCTCAGGCTCAACAAGGTTAAGTAAGCAAAACAACCAACAAATGAATGGGTTTCTACTCCACAAACATGCCTAAATAACTAGAGTGTCCATGTATGAAAAGAAATGTCCAGATCCAGAAATAGACTGAAGTCCGGACATAAAAAACATGGGCAACAATTAAAAAATAGGAATAAAATTTTAAGACAGATTAGAGTACCCATCTGCAATCTCAGCCGAAAGATGGTGATTTTAGTAAAATAATCACAGATTAATCAGAATGTTAAAAATAAACTCGTCACAGATTGCAGAACAGTATTTAGTTCTAACCTAAATATACATCACACATTTAGTGAGAAAAACAAAGCAATTTAGATATTGTAATCTTGATCTGAAAAAATTATAAAATGTACGAAATACCATTAAAAATAGTATTAGGAATCAGAAATAAAAACAAGATATGAAAATGAGCACGAGATCAGATGGTAGTGCATGTTTGTAATCATCATTCTATTGCAGAATTGATGGATAATCATCCTCATATCTCATTACACCCAACAACAAAAAATAAACATTTCAGGGGAAACCGTAAACAGAGACACAGGCATAATGATTCAGATAAAAACATACACCATTAAAATCTTACCAATATCAATATCACAATGGGTGTCAAAATAGCATCTTTTATGTACAAAAGTAAATTATTTGAAAATAGGAGGATCAGATAAAAACGTCAGTCACCATCTTACACCTTGTGGTGCAAATTAAGACTGGGGCGACAAAAACTATCATCATATCCTTTTACAATAAAATTCATGTAACCTAAATAAAAAAATAAAAAAATCTTAACTATATAAGATTAAAAAAGAACAGCGAAAATTGGTAATGACCTTGACGGAGATCTTGCGATCACTCTGAGGGCGCTTGAACTTCTTGACCCTCTTCTTCACGATCTTCTTCGAAAGCAAGGGCACCGCCATTTTTACTCACTGCGTAATTAGGGTTTCCCAAGCTGCGGAAGTTGTAACACTGAAACCCTTATATATGTATATATAACATTAAGATGCGTCCAGGGTTTTTAGATGAAGCGGGTCTGTTATCTTTTGAACCGTGAACCCGACTAAGTTAATTGGGTTAGGTTCATTGGCCCAATTGGAAACTGGTCATCCTTCTGTACTTGATGTTATGCATAGCACTTTATGTTATAATTATATTGTTTATGCATAATGTTATAATTTTTTTATATATTTTTTAAAAAATTAAATTAATGTAAAAATAGTATCGTTTGATATATGTGATATGAATTTAAATCATAAAATATTATTTATTTGTACTGTATGTACTTGTACTGTACATTGAATAAAATATGAGAGCTCATAAGATAAAAGAATTACAGAGAAAAAGATTTATCTCAAATTTCTCCGTATTTTTTTATCTGTGGCAACAAGTTCTTTAAATAAAAATGGAAAGATAATTCATATTCACAAACTTTGTAATAATATTATTTTATTATAAAAAAATTTTCTTGCATTCCTCGTTTTTTAGCGGTTACTCTATCAACTGTTTTCGTCATATTATGGGTATTTTCTTGTTTTGATTTAGTGTCTCATCCGGATAAAATATAGGCTCGATCAGGGTCCAATAACACATAAGGAAACCCAAACTCATTTGAAGACAAAGAGCGAAGCGCAAGGAATAAACACAAGCGCACCCACATTGCGGCAAACACAGACGTGATTGCCACATCGCGGCATATACCAACGCGATGCCCACATCGCGGCCCACAAGACGCGATACCTACATTGTATATGAAACCTTCTATAGGAAGTAAACTTAAGGCCCAAGGCAACTCCACCGCACCTTAACTCCAGTAAACAAAGGATAGCTCCAGCTGCCGCAACTCTACTGCTAGACATTATGGAAAGATAAGGCTACTCAGATCCCCTGTCTGACCTTTAGCCCAAGGTTGGCCACTCAGAAGCGATGCCGCCTTAACAAAGGCGGCATCTCAATTACTATATAAACAAACGTTATGCCACTAAGGTACGATCATCCTTTACATTAACTACATAAAACACATGCCTTTGATACTGACTTAAGCATCAGAGTGTCTTCGCAGGTACCCCATTTGGTGCAAATACACCAACGTGAAGGACAACAATTCAAACTCTCTCCAACAACAGTACCAGGCCCAGGCCAATAACGACGTAGGTGTCTCAACCGTGTGTGATTGGGCTCTATACATATCAACCGGTCCATATTGTATTTGGTCTTATCGGTGTCTATGTGGGGCTCTTATTTTTTAATTTTTTTTTATAACAGGGGCTCTTATTTTAGTTTCTCTTCTACTTATAAACACAATCTTAGACAAATATAATTTTATTAAAGCTTTTATGATAAAAGAGCTTTTTTAATAAAGAAAAATAAAATAAAAGCTAAAAGCTCTTTATGAGGAGCTTTTAAAAAATATATATCATTTACAATTCTTATATTTATTTTTCAATTATACTTTTATTGTAAATTTTTATTATTTACCCTTATAACCATAATAATAAATTATTTCATCTCCATCACTTCAAAATCCTAAAAATAACTTTATATAATTATCTAACAGCTTTTAACTTTATTTTTTAAGTTCTTTCTTTTAACTTTAAATGAAAAATAATTTTTAGTTTAAAAAAATAAATACCAAACCGTCTTATTGTTTTTGTCTCCACTAATGTGTTGTTGATATCTTGGATCAATTTGTAGCAACCAACCATTATTATGGCACGTCAATGGGGAATAAGGACTTCTAATTTTAATTTTAATCTTAATTTAATTTCATGATTGATTAGTAATAGCGCTCTTTTATTGTGTAAAAGTTTTTATTTTTCTTTTCGCCATTGGGATATTGAATTATGTATGATCTGGATTCAAACAATTATAGGAGTAGTAATTAATACTCTGCGCTTACTATTTATATGGTCATGTGTGTTACTTTAAACGTGATACAAAATAAATTGAACCTTGTTATAAAAAAAATAAAAATAAAAATTGAACCCAATGTAAATTGCAAATTGTCATGCTATGCAAAGAAGATATTTCATTTATTCGTATAAATTTAGGATTTGAATAATCGAGAAATGAAATAAACAATATACAATTAATCAAAGACCATTCAAAGAAGATTAATGCTAAACTTAAAACATAGTCTTATTAAAAGGAATGGTATAAATTTAGGATTTGATTGAGAATGTGATACTTATAAACATGAGTTATAAATTAAATTAAATAAAGAGTTCCACAGCATCTTTTATTAGATAGCAGTGCAAAGAAATACTTAAAAGTGAATTTAATAAGACGAAATAAATAATTATATAAGATAATACAATTGAAATGATTTTCATAAATCTAGGATTCGACAATAAGTGAAAAATAATTAATTAAATATAATAATAATAAAGTAAAAAACTTGAATTTAATAAAGAGCCAGGAGGCTAATGCTATCGAAAGAATTCTTGTAAATTTAGAATTGACGGAAGAAGAAAGCAATATATGTTACTAGAGGTAGGATCCTTTGACACTGGTGTCAAATTTTAAATTTGACACCTCATCTGAGAACCGTTAGATAAAAAAAAATCAACAGCTCTGATTTGTAAGCATATAATACCATTGATCTTTTTTGATCTAACGGCTCTCAAGTGAGGTGTCAAACTTCAAATTTGACACCGATATCAAATGATTGTACCTCATGTTACTATGAGAAATTTGATATATTCAAAAATAATTAACAAACGAAAATGCTAGCAAAATTAAAATATTTAAATTTAATATTAATAAATAAAAAATGAAGCAGGATGATTACCAAAAAAATGAAGTAGGATAATGTTATTGAAAGCATTGCTACGAGTTTAAGAATCAACTGGATTCAAATTCTCAGATGCTTTAATAAATATCTCTTACTTGTGATAGGATAGGGACCATTACTTAATTTATCTTGGATTCTATACTAAAATGATTAATCCCCCAGTTTAGTATTGTGTTCAAAATAAATAAACGGGTATTATGTAACTAAATATTTACTCATAAAATATATGAATACATAAAACCTTGATCATACACAAATATAATATTCCATTTAGAAGGTTATGCTGGTGGAAAAATATACATCATTTTTTCCCCAACCATAACTAATTGCAGCGTATAACACATGAAAAAGGGCACACACCTCTTTCCAACAATTTCCAAGAATTCATCCATAACATTTTCAATCAATGGCAACAAAAAAAATACCCTGCTACTTTCATTTCAACAAGTGAGTTTATATCTCACCACGAAGCAAGTATGTCTCTTCCATTCAAACTTTATATCTCACCAAGCATTCATCCATAATATAAGTGAAGACAACATGGATCCATAAGTTTCTCCATTAGCAACAGAAATTATGGACTTCAAATGTGAAATTTTCAGAGTTTTTAACATTCCAAACATTCGAAACACAAGATAAATCAAATTAAATTCCCTTCTTTTTTAACTTTCCAAACACACTCTAAGTTCTGTGACAAACCTTCCACAGAATTCCATGAATTCTCTTATCCCACTAGGTAGACAAAAACTAGAATCAGCGGAGACAGTTTCATTTGCCTTTTCAAAGCAGCTTACAAATTCACGAGCAAATTCTACCATATCTGTATATTTCTTCTTCCATTCTTCTTTCTCTGCTTCTTGCTCCTGGGCTTGCAGCCTCAACCCTACCACCGCTTGTAGAACTTTAAATTTCTCTTCCAGCTTCTCTTTCTCCTTTAAAATCTCCGAAAAGAATTTGTTCTGTAACTCAATTTTTTCAACCAACTCCTGACGTTCTCTTTGTAAAATGAGAATTTCACTTTCAATATCTTGTATTTGTTCTTTCTTGGTCTCTATCTGAGCCAGCATTTGTGGTTCTGTTTGGGGACCATTGCGGCTCCTTTGGACTGATTTCCGGCTGCTATGATACCCCTTTCTTGCTTTCCTCCAAGCCTATTATGCATGAATTCAAGATTTAGAAGGGAATGGTAAGAGAAGGGTAATATTAAAAGCAAGCCCACTTTGTCCAGGTATAAAATCTCTCTATGCCCGTCAAAAGAAATGTCCAACTACAGATTTATGGAAATAAAAAACATGTTCAACAAATAGGAATCATATTTTAAGTTTTAAAAAACAAGAGTACTGATCTGCAATCTTAGCCAAAAGATGGTTATTTTAGTGTAATAATCACAGATTAATCAGAACACTAAAGAACATTCATATCAGATTGCAGAACAGTGTTAGGCTTTAATGTGAATCCATGACAGACATTTAGAGAGAAGAGAAATAAAGTAAAGCTTTATGCACTCATGCGAGAGTATTAGATTGAAAATATATATTTAAAAAATATGCAAGAGATCAGATGGTAGTGCATGTTAGTGATCATCACTCTATTGCAGAATTGAAAGATAAACATCATCATCGTTTCTCATGATATAAAAATTTAAACATTTTGGGGGAAATCATAAACACAGGGTTCAGACAAAAACATAAACCGTCAACACTTGATCAATAGACACAAGCAAAAGTGGGTGTCAAATAACATTGTTTGTTCACAATAATATAGGTCTATTTGTACATATTGATGAAGACATCAAACACTTCAAACATTCACCGCACTGCACAAAAAGAGCAACTAATGCCAAAACTTATTCCCATATCCCATTTGACTACAAACTCATTAAAAAGGGGACAAAGTTATGAAAATGAAGATACAAAATCCAATTTAGACAAAAACGGACAAGCTAATAATCTAGATCCCAAAAAAGAAATAAAAAAAATAAATAAAGGGAAATGAAATTTGTTTGAAGATAGAAAGATCATATAAACACCATCTTACACCTTTGTGGTGCAAATTAAAACTATCATCATATCCTCTTAAAGGACAACTGAATAATCCTCTTCCACGAGGATATAAAATTCCACCTAAATAAACAAAAAAAATCAAAACTTTAAAAGAACTAATGACTACAGATAGTGTTAGAGAGATATAATGTAATAAACTAAAGGATTACCCAGATTAAAACAAAAAAAAAAAAAAAAAAAAAAAAAAAACTTGTTACCACCCATTCAGCACATAAAAAAAAGGACATATATAAGCTTAAGAAAAGGAAAAAAAAAATTGGTTACCCACCTTAGGTGTGAAATTTCGGAGGATGCGAGGCCTCTTAACCTTCTTGAGGCGCTTCTTCACGATCTTCTTGGAAAGCGAGGACACCACCATTTTCACGGTACTCCAAGTTGGGCAAGCTAGTGTGGTGGCAGCACTGTGTGACACCAAAGTAAAATACTGGAAGAGTGTAAGCTATCAACCGTTTTGTGCGTTTGGGCCTAAACTCGGTTTATATGGGCTATTGGGTCACGTACAAAACTTTCGGAGGAATATTCTTACTACCAAACTTTTCTACTACCAACTTACTACTTATCTAATCACTATTGGATCAAAGAGAGAATGCTAAAAAAAATTTGAAAAAGAGAAAATATTAATACAATGGTGATGAGATAGGTAGTGAGTCGGTAATAGAAAATTTTGATAATAAGAATATCCTTCCTCTTAGGATTTTTAAACCCCCACCCCCGCCAAAAAAAAACAAAAAACTACTGCATTCTCTTTTTTGAATTGTATATTTTATGTAAAATGTTATAAATTGAGTAATGAAAAAAAAAACGATATTAGCACGCTTCAGTGTTTGGACCGAGAAATTGATATGCTGATGGGGTTTAAAGAAGAACCATCACTAGTAAGGCCAGGTCTGTGTGATAATCTCTCAAGCTGTAACATATGTAGTAGCTTCATGTTGGAGTGTTGTCATTTCGCTGACCATTTATTTCCCTTATTCCATTTAGTGTTGGTTTCCACGTTACTCCATGGGCTACGAATGCTGCACCATTTATGAGAAGGCCCACATCTCTATTTACTTTCAAAGATTCTCTCACAAAGGAAATTTGACTAAATAATTAACACCCATCCTTGTTTCATTACTAACGCCTCGTCACAAATTCTTGAATACAAGATGTAAACTTTTAATAATGAGTTCGTACGAAATGACCAATTCAGGACATGTCCAAACATATGCTCCTTAAAGGACATTGTGTACGAACTTCGCAAGTAACTGTTCGGGACGACTATAGAATTAAGGTTTTAAATCTCTCTCAAATGGTAGTAGTTTAGTTGGCGTATGTGAGCTAAACAGGTGGGGTTAAGAGTATGTGTTCAAATCTCCCCAGTATCACATTTGGGATAAATTTAAAGCTTTAATCCTGAACCCGCCCTGAATCAGATTAGTTACGAAGCAATAAATCGATTGAAATATTTGTAACAAAAAAAAAATGAGTAAACACCCTTTTTGGTCTGACAATATCCACGAATTTTTTTTTAGTCCTTGGTAATAAAAAAGGACCAAATTGGTCCCTAAAATGATGAAAAAAGGACCAAGAAGTACTTATTACAATTGACAGAAGGAATGAAGTAGCCATTTTTTCATAATTTTAGCGACCAATTTGATCCTTTTTTATTGCTAGGGACTAAAAAGAATTTCGTAGATATTGTTAGGACTAAAAAGAGTGTTTACTAAAAAAAAATAAAGCACGAGTTCGTACGAAATGTCTTGGGAGCATATGTTTGGACATGTCCTGAATGGGCCAAACTTGCGCAATTAGTTGTGTAATATTCCACATCCACATGTCATGTGATTCTTTTACTTAACGTAAGGTTCAATAAGCTCCAGAATATTCAGCCTCTTTTAAGCCAATGGTTGAGAAACCCCTTGCCAAGAAAATGCAAAATAAAGTTTTGTAGCCAAACATTTGCACGTTGTCTGCCAGTTTTGGTGCTGGATGACATATCATATTGTTTTGGAAAACTTGATGGTACTTCTTGATGAAATAATAAACCATAAAATAAAGCTGGATTATGTCGGTTATATTTTTGGTATTCCTACGGGTTCGACTCTTTGACTCGCTTATGGAACTAATTTAGAGTTCAGTTGAACCAGTGACCCAATGACCCAGTACCTTGACCGAGGCAGTTTTAATAACATTGGTTTTAACCACCAAATTAAGCATAAAGATGTAAAGGTTAAAACTACAAACTTAAACTTATAGGCCCATAATCTGTTTGTAATTAATTTTGTGTTATCGTTGTGTTTAATTAAAGGGCCGACTTGGCTCAGCGGTAAGCTTGCTTGTCGTGGTGTGTCAGGTCGCGGGTTCGAATCAGCCTCTACCCAAAAAGCAGGGGAAAAGCTGTAAGAACCCGCACCGCTAATTAAGGTAATTAGTGAATTAATTATGATAATTAGGAAATAATTCCATAATTGACCCTAATAATTATTATGAGGCTTTAATAATTACAATTAGTGGGTAAGAATGCTGAAAGTCGCTTTTCGGAAGAAAAGCGCAGATACCGGTTCTGCTACTCGGTATAAATGCGTACCGGAAAAGTATCCCGGAAAATTATAACGAATGCATGATAATTACTAGAATATTATGTAGGACTTGTAAAACAAGTTTCAAGTCAAAATGACGTAATCTGATGCCAGAACTGATACTGGCTATGGAAAAGCGCGTACCGGAAAGGTGCTCCGAAAAATAAAATAAAAATATGACAAATCTTAGAAAAATGTGTAGGTCTAGACTCCAAAGTTTGGGATCAATATCTTTTACTTTACTTTTAAGGCTAATACTGCGCGTATGTGGCCTTGTGCCTATAAATAGACACATTATGGCACTAAACCCTAGGCCATACACAATTCTTACGTGAGTTTTTCTGCAGCCTTGTGACCAGCCCCTCCTTGTTCTTCATTTCTTCCTCCTTTTCTCACCAAAGTCACCTCCTTTGATCATTGTTTCTCTTCTTGATCAAGCAAACACTTGAGTGTGAGCCTTGGAGAGTGTTTAGGGTGTCTTCCTGAGTGGTGAGGTTCTGTTTGAGTGGGTTGTGAAGGTTATCTTGTTGGGTTGGTGGTTGTGAGGTGTGGTTCTTGGTTTGTGAGGCTTCAAGGAGCTTTCTTGTGAAGAAAGTTCCTTGCTTGTGTGACATTTTCGTGCACCCTTGAAGCCTGTACATTGGAGCTGACTTGTGAGCTCCAAGAGCACACATTACTCTGCTTAAAGCTTGGGGTAAGTTTCCTACACCTTTGATCTTAAGTTTTAATGCTTAAAGGTGATGTCTTGGCATGTAAAAGGTTAAAATGAAGTAACCAACACCTAAGTGAACTTGTAATAGATTAAAAATGCATGCTTTAACGTGTACATGTGTTAAAAGTTAGATCTTTGGGATGGATATTCACGAAATGCAGTAACTGCATTCTGTCGTGAGATATCCGGATATTTGTCGAACAGATATCCGGATATCAGTATCCGGATATGGTATCCGGATATTGATATCCGGATATGGTATCCGGATATTGATATCCGGATATGGGTATCCGGATATGACATATTCGGATATGTCCAGTGTGATATCCGGATATGGCATATCCGGATATGTCCCTTCTGATATCCGGATATCCTGGGTTTGCGCAGACAGTAGCTGTGCTGTATGAACAGTAAGCTATTGGGTGTGTGTGGACCCTAGATTAAGGAAGTTGAACTTCTGTAATTAATGAACTAAGTCAGGATCATGTGATTAAGGGCTTATGGCTTTGTTGGAAGCCTTAAGACGTAAAACGTAAAGGAAAGGCGTAGTCTTTAAGTTGTATGCTTGTTGTGCATAAATGTTGATGTATTATTGGTCCATATCAGATTGTGATACTGCTGTTTGTGGACTTGTGAGTGGTTGGACTCTTGGCTTGGATAGCTAGCTTGCAAGGTAAGCTTTCGTGTCCTCGGTTTAGCCATTTTGTTGTTCCACATGTCCCATGGGGATGGGTTTATGCATGCTGTGTTACATGCTTTAATATTTTGGAAATGCTGTTAAGCTATTTATATGCAATGTGCTTTTATGAGATGCATGTGGTGTCCACCTATACGGTAAGCCTGAGTATGTAGTACATACAAGATGGTGAGGCTGTGGGTGAGGTGCAGGTAGCGTCCATGTACTCATGTAGGTATAGACGTATTCCTACATTTCTCTGGCCAGTAGATCTGATAACACACATGGCATGATTAATTGCTGCATCGCATGATTTTGGAACTTATATTGTAAATACTGTTTTTGAACTTATATTACACATGTAAGTGAGCTTGGGGTGGAGACTCCTTGAGGACCCCTTGTCTTACTGAGATTTCTTGTTAGAGATCTCACCCCACGTTTGGGGACGCTTATTTCAGGATCAGGTAATGTTGAGGGCTTAGGTGGCAGGAGGCCAGAGCTGAGTTGATATTTATGATATGCTGACTTGCTGGTTGTGGATTGATGTTTATTTGACTGTCGTTATGTTTTCCGTTAAGTTTATGTTGAGACTGTTATTGGGCATTGTTGCCTTATTTGGTGAGCATGGGGTTTGTTCATGCCACATGATTTGACTATTGTCTTTTAATTCGCTGTTATAATTAAAGTATCAGGATTTTGACCCAGGCTACGCGTTGTAGTCCTGTGGCTTTAGATACTCACTTATTATTTATATATGAGGTATTCAGTTAGTTGTCTTGCAATTTACATACAGGCAGTATTTTATGAAATTGATTAAGTAATCAAGTTGGCTAAGTTTAATGACGTCATAATTGAATTAAAGAAAAAGTTATTCCGCATTTTAATTAAGCATGGCTTAATACGATAGTGTGTTAACAATCCGGGTTAACACGGGCTGTTACATTTTATGGTATCAGAGCACTTTCTAGGGAAAAGCCTGTATGTATTGCAATAACTTAGGATGTTTCGTTGTGTGTCTACTTTGTGTTCTCTCTGATTGGTGTGTGTTATGATAATGCATATATGACCACATGGCGTGGGCCTGATCAACTCATTCTTTGTGTAACTTGTGCAGAGTCATGGTGCCACCAAGGAGGAACACTAGTACGAGTGAGGATCAATCGGATCCTATCCTGGCTGCATTGGCTGAGATGCAGGCGGCCCGACTAGCCGACCAGGAAGCCACGAGGCTGGCAAAGCAGGCGATGTTGGACGCCGTTCGAGATGCGAACCGGCAAGCCACGGCAGAGGTTCTAGAGGAGAACCGGATGGCCAACATGACGATGATGAGAGTCATGTTGGAGGAGTTGAGGGCTGGTCCTGCTACTGGCCAGTGTCCTCCACCACCTCCACCGCCGCCACCGCCTCCACCTCCGCCTAGTCAACAGGAGGACACCCAGAGTCAGATGGGTGAGGGCAGCCACTTGACGGGGGCCATGCAGACCATTCCCGTCTTTGCTGAGGATCGTGACGAGATCGATCGTCGGCTGAATGCTTTCCGCAAGCATAAGCCACCTACTTTCGACGGATCATATGATCCCATTGCTGCTGCCAGATGGCTACAGGCTCTGGATAAGATTTTCCTGATCATGCAATGCACGGATCCGCAGAAGCTGTTGTTCGCCACTTACATGCTGGAGGGCGAGGCCCATGAGTGGTGGACCAATCTTTCTCATGTCTACGAGATGCAGGGCCATGTGATGACGTGGCCATTCTTCGAGGAGAGCTTTCTGGGTCAGTACTTCCCTTATGACTCACAGGAGAGGAAGCAGGGGGAGTTTGACCGGTTGGTTCAGGGTTCGTTGTCTGTCGACGAGTACCTGGCCAAGTTTAATGAGCTGGTCAAGTTCGCTCATTTTCGCATGGCGAGACCGACTCCTGTATTTCTTGCGGCAAAGTTCCGGAGGGGACTTAATGAGGACATTGCTGGACATCTTGCTGGTTCCGCTTCGAGAGACTTCGGGGCGTTGGTGCAGCAGTGCCGCGACATTGAGGACTATTGCCGGGCGAGTCAGGCCAAGAAGGCCAAGATTGAGGTACCACAGGGTACTGGCGGTTCTACTACCTGGAAGAACAAAATTTTTGCTAACAAGGGCAAGGGCAAACAGTTGGCGGCTAAGCAAGCGCCAAACCAGTTTAGAAAGACTGCTACTCAGGGGAACGCAGCCAGACCTCCTGCCCCCAGATGCTCGGGATGCGGGAAGTCACACTTTGGGCCGTGTTCTACCGGTCAGCTGATTTGCTTCCAGTGTGGCAAGGAGGGCCACTATTCCAGAGATTGCCCGATGGCGAGAGTTGCTGCAGTGCAGGCTGTGCCATTGCAGATGGTTCCTACTGGGGCACCAGTCGTGCCACCTTCTACGGGGCATGTTTACACTTTGGATCGTCAGCAGTCGGACAGAGCTCCGAACCTGGTCAGAGGTACTGTTACCATTGGTGGTTCAGCTATTGATGTGCTTTTTGATTCCGGGGCAACGCACTCTTTTGTTGCTACCCCTATTGCTGTGGGGCTTGAGTTGCCCAGTGATGTGCTTTCTCCACCGATGCGGGTGACCACCGCCACCGGAGAAAAATGTTTGACCTCCACTGTTCATCGCGATGTAGCGTTTCAGTGGGATGGCCGTGACTTCTCGGTAGATCTGATAGGATTGCCGATGGCCAACCTGGAGATTATTCTGGGCATGGATTGGTTGTCCAGAAACTGTGCAATGATTGATTGTTGTGCCAAGAAAGTGGTGATGTCTCCGGGTGGGTCCACAGCCAGTTCCTCACCGTTCATTTCAGTCCTGCAGGCGAGGAGGGCCTTGAGAGCAGGGGCATTTGGCTATGTCATGTTGGGAGGTTTGGTGAGTGGGACACAGGAGGATCTCACTGGCATTCCTGTGGTGAGGGAATTCCTCGAGGTGTTTCCCGAGGAGATTCCTGAGTTTCCACCGCAGAGGGAGATAGAGTTCTCCATAGACTTATTGCCTGGTGTGGGGCCTATCTCATTGGCTCCATACCGGATGTCGCCACCAGAGTTGGCGGAGCTGAAGAAGCATATCGAGGAGCTTTCAGCGAAAGATTTTATTCGGCCGAGTGTGTCTCCCTGGGGAGCACCGGTTATTTTTGTGAAAAAGAAAGATGGGACCATGCGGTTGTGCACCGATTACAGACAGTTAAACAAGGTGACCATCAAGAACAAGTACCCTCTTCCACGCATTGATGATTTGCTGGATCAACTCAGGGGTGCTTGTGTGTATTCCAAGATCGACCTCCGGTCCGGTTACCATCAGATACGGGTAAAGCCGGAGGATGTCCCAAAGACAGCGTTTCGCTCAAGGTACGGGCACTATGAGTACTTGGTGATCCCGTTTGGACTCACCAATGCACCCGCTGTGTTCATGGACTACATGAACAGGATCTTCCAGCCGTACCTGGATCAGTTTGTGATCGTCTTCATTGACGACATCTTGATCTACTCCAAGACGGAGGAGGAGCATACTGAGCACTTGAAGATTGTTTTGCAAGTGTTGAAAGAGAAAAAGCTATATGCTAAGCCGTCGAAATGTGAGTTTTGGCTCAAGGAGGTGAAATTTCTGGGTCATGTGATTTCTGCTAATGGAGTTGCAGTTGATCCTAACAAGATTGAGGCCGTGATAGACTGGGAGAGGCCCAAGACGGTTACAGAAGTGAGAAGCTTCTTGGGTTTGGCAGGCTACTATAGGAGGTTCATAGAAGGATTCTCCAAGATGGTGCTACCGATGACTCGCCTTACCCGAAAGGAGACTCCATTCGTGTGGACACATGAGTGTGAGGAGTGTTTCCAGGAGTTGAAGGAGAGACTGACTACTGCTCCTGTGTTAGTCCTTCCGGATCCTGCGGAACAGTTTGAGTTATACTGCGATGCTTCTGGAAAGGGGCTAGGCTGTGTGCTGATGCAGAAAGGGAAAGCGGTTGCTTACGCTTCAAGACAGTTGAAACCTCATGAGGAGAACTACCCGACTCACGACTTGGAGTTGGCAGCCATTATTTTTGCTTTCAAGATTTGGAGGCATTACCTGTTTGGCATGAAGTTTGTTGTATTCAGTGACTACAAGAGCCTGAAGTATCTGTTTGACCAGAAGGAGTTGAACATGAGACAGCGAAGATGGATGGAGTTCTTGAAGGACTACGACTTTGAGTTGAGGTACCATCCTGGCAAGGCCAATGTGGTAGCCGATGCTTTGAGTCGGAAATCCGTGAGCTTATCCAGCTTGATGATGAGCGACTACGAGGTGATCGAAAAGTTCAGAGACTTGAGAGTGAACTCTTTGTTTGGGGGCGCACTGCTTGAAATGGAAACAACAGAAGTGATTAATGAGCTAATGAAAAAGATTAAAGAGGCGCAAGTGCAAAGAGAGTGCCTTGATTATGTGAAGAACCAGGACGGGGTGTCTTGGAACGAGGATGGATTATTACTGTTCCAGAAGAGGATTGTTATTCCTCGAGGGCCACTGACCGAAGAGGTTATGGCAGAGGCTCATAAGGGCCAGTTTACTATCCACCCTGGTGCCACAAAAATGTACCAGGACTTAAAGGGAAATTTTTGGTGGCCGGGCATGAAGAAGGACATAGCGGTCTACGTGTCCAAGTGTTTGATATGTCAGAAAGTGAAGATCGAGCACCAGAAACCGTCTGGTAAACTTCAACCTCTTGAGATTCCACAGTGGAAGTGGGAGAGTATTTCCATGGACTTCGTGGTGGGATTGCCTAAGACTCAGGCTGGTTGTGACTCTATCTGGGTCATTGTGGACAGATTGACCAAGTCTGCCCATTTTCTCCCAGTGAAGGTGAGCTTCACTACAGAGCAGTTGGCCAAGCTATATGTCCGTGAGATTGTGAGGCTTCACGGGGTGCCCGAGAGTATCATCAGTGATAGGGACCCGAAGTTCACATCTTGGTTCTGGGAGGCGCTGCAGGAGGCTTTTGGTACGCAGTTGAGATTGAGTACCGCCTATCACCCTCAGACTGACGGTCAGACTGAGTGGACCATCCAGACATTGGAGGACATGCTGAGAGCTTGCACGTTGGAGCAGGGTTCTGCATGGGATAGGTACCTTCCGTTGGTAGAATTCTCGTACAACAACAGTTTTCATGCTAGTCTGGGCATGGCACCCTACGAGGCGCTGTATGGTAGGAGGTGTCGGACTCCTACCTGCTGGTCTGAGGTTGGAGATAAAGAGTTATTTGGCTTGGACTTTGTCCAAGATACTACCCTACAGATCCAGATGATCAGGGAAAAGTTGAAGCAGACGCAGAATCGCCAGAAAAGCTACTATGATGTCAAGCATCGACCACTGGAGTTCAGTGAGGGTGAGCACGTGTTTGTGAAACTTTCACCTGTCACCGGTGTTGGACGGGCACTCGGAGTGAGGAAGTTGAGCCCGCGATTCATTGGGCCCTACCAGATCCTTGGTAGAGTAGGACCTGTTGCCTATCGACTTGCCTTGCCCCCGAACCTAGCCAACATCCACGACGTGTTTCACGTGTCTCAGCTTCGGAAGTACATAGCAGATCCTTCGCACGTGGTGCAGCCGGATGATGTGGAGGTTCGGGAGAACCTAAAGACTCCCGTCGGACCACTCAAGATTCTCGATCGAGGCGAGAAACAGCTAAGAAGCAAGATCATTCCGATGGTCAAGGTGCAGTGGACTGGGCGTAGTCCCGAGGAGTGCACGTGGGAGCGAGAGGATGAGCTTCTCCGACAGTATCCCGATTTTCGAGACAGGTATGTTTCTGATTTTGAGGACAAAATCCTTAAAAAGGTGGGGTGAATGTAAGAACCCGCACCGCTAATTAAGGTAATTAGTGAATTAATTATGATAATTAGGAAATAATTCCATAATTGACCCTAATAATTATTATGAGGCTTTAATAATTACAATTAGTGGCTAAGAATGCTGAAAGTCGCTTTTCGGAAGAAAAGCGCAGATACCGGTTCTGCTACTCGGTATAAATGCGTACCGGAAAAGTATCCCGGAAAATTATAACGAATGCATGATAATTACTAGAATATTATGTAGGACTTGTAAAACAAGTTTCAAGTCAAAATGACGTAATCTGATGCCAGAACTGATACTGGCTATGGAAAAGCGCGTACCGGAAAGGTGCTCCGAAAAATAAAATAAAAATATGAAAAATCTTAGAAAAATGCGTAGGTCTAGATTCCAAAGTTTGGGATCAATATCTTTTACTTTGCTTTTAAGGCTAATACTGCGCGTATGTGGCCTTGTGCCTATAAATAGACACATTATGGCACTAAACCCTAGGCCATACACAATTCTTACGTGAGTTTTTCTGCAGCCTTGTGACCATCCCCTCCTTGTTCTTCATTTCTTCCTCCTTTTCTCACCAAAGTCACATCCTTTGATCATTGTTTCTCTTCTTGATCAAGCAAACACTTGAGTGTGAGCCTTGGAGAGTGTTTAGGGTGTCTTCCTGAGTGGTGAGGTTCTGTTTGAGTGGGTTGTGAAGGTTATCTTGTTGGGTTGGTGGTTGTGAGGTGTGGTTCTTGGTTTGTGAGGCTTCAAGGAGCTTTCTTGTGAAGAAAGGTCCTTGCTTGTGTGACATTTTCGTGCACCCTTGAAGCCTGTACATTGGAGCTGACTTGTGAGCTCCAAGAGCACACATTACTCTGCTTAAAGCTTGGGGTAAGTTTCCTACACCTTTGATCTTAAGTTTTAATGCTTAAAGGTGATGTCTTGGCATGTAAAAGGTTAAAATGAAGTAACCAACACCTAAGTGAACTTGTAATAGATTAAAAATGCATGCTTTAACGTGTACATGTGTTAAAAGTTGGATCTTTGGGATGGATATTCACGAAATGCAGAAACTGCATTCTGTCGTGAGATATCCGGATATTTGTCGAACAGATATCCGGATATCAGTATCCGGATATGGTATCCGGATATTGATATCCGGATATGGGATCTGGGTATCCGGATATGACATATCCGGATATGTCCAGTGTGATATCCGGATATGGCATATCCGGATATGTCCCTTCTGATATCCGGATATCTTGGGTTTGCGCAGACAGTAGCTGTGCTGTATGAACAGTAAGCTATTGGGTGTGTGTGGACCCTAGATTAAGGAAGTTGAACTTCTGTAATTAATGAACTAAGTCAGGATCATGTGATTAAGGGCTTATGGCTTTGTTGGAAGCCTTAAGACGTAAAACGTAAAGGAAAGGCGTAGTCTTTAAGTTGTATGCTTGTTGTGCATAAATGTTGATGTATTATTGGTCCATATCAGATTGTGATACTGCTGTTTGTGGACTTGTGAGTGGTTGGACTCTTGGCTTGGATAGCTAGCTTGCAAGGTAAGCTTTCGTGTCCTCGGTTTAGCCATTTTGTTGTTCCACCATGTCCCATGGGGATGGGTTTATGCATGCTGTGTTACATGCTTTAATATTTTGGAAATGCTGTTGAGCTATTTATATGCAATGTGCTTTTATGAGATGCATGTGGTGTCCACCTATACGGTAAGCCTGAGTATGTAGTACATACAAGATGGTGAGGCTGTGGGTGAGGTGCAGGTAGCGTCCATGTACTCATGTAGGTATAGACGTATTCCTACATTTCTCTGGCCAGTAGATTTGATAACACACATGGCATGATTAATTGTTGCATCGCATGATTTTGGAACTTATATTGTAAATACTGTTTTTGAACTTATATTACACATGTAAGTGAGCTTGGGGTGGAGACTCCTTGAGGACCCCTTGTCTTACTGAGATTTCTTGTTAGAGATCTCACCCCACGTTTGGGGACGCTTATTTCAGGATCAGGTAATGTTGAGGGCTCAGGTGGCAGGAGGCCAGAGCTGAGTTGATATTTATGATATGCTGACTTGCTGGTTGTGGATTGATGTTTATTTGACTGTCGTTATGTTTTCCGTTAAGTTTATGTTGAGACTGTTATTGGGCATTGTTGCCTTATTTGGTGAGCATGGGGTTTGTCCATGCCACATGATTTGACTATTGTCTTTTAATTCGCTGTTGTAATTAAAGTATCAGGATTTTGACCCAGGCTACGCGTTGTAGTCCTGTGGCTTTAGATACTCACTTATTATTTATATATGAAGTATTCAGTTAGTTGTCTTGCAATTTACATACAGGCAGTATTTTATGAAATTGATTAAGTAATCAAGTTGGCTAAGTTTAATGACGTCATAATTGAATTAAAGAAAAAGTTATTCCGCATTTTAATTAAACGTGGCTTAATACGATAGTGTGTTAACAATCCGGGTTAACACGGGCTGTTACAAAAGCTGCCTAGAGTATTCCCTTCCCCAGACACTCACGAAGTAGGTATTTGAATTGGGTCGGCTTTTTTTTTATCGTTGTGTTTAATTATCATAATGTGTATACGAATCACATGCATATGAGATATTATACTTACACCCCTCAAGCATATATAAAAATCCAATTTTTTTTTACGAAATCTAACATTTAGAAAGAATAATCCTAGTTATATGCTTTCAAAAAGAACAAACAAATACTACACATTGACAAGTTTTTTTGTTTTTTTTTTAAATGAAGAAACATGCATATTTCTACTTTCACAAAATTGAAAGCTTCTTCACATGGGTACACTTAGCATTTCCTCTGTATAAACAAGCAACTCACTGTAAATGAAAATTCAAACACAGTTAATTTAACCCAACACAAGTACTTAACAACAAATTGGAATATAGTTGTACACATGTATCCTCCATACCATAATGCAAAATGCATATATTACAACATTGATAACTTAAGCGGAGCCGCGGAGGGCAATATTGCAAGGTACCTTATTCAAATCCATACTTTTAATAAAGATTTGGGATAAGCTTATAGTCCATAGACATAATACAACTTCCTCTTTCACTCCAAACTTCAAATATTACATCCACTGACCAAACTACAAAACGAAAGAAAAAATAGAAAATATTTTTGCTTAAATTCTCCTTTCTTTTTAATGAGTTCCTCTTTCTTTTTTCTTTTTTATCTCAATAATTGGTATTTCCCACTCTCCTCAATTACCTTCTCCTAGTTGATGCCCCCATGTTTACTACTTGTGGTGCTTCCCCTTTCCTTTTCCTATGTTCTCCCTAAAGAGAACACATAACAAGTATATGGTCCATAGAAGTTGTAATACCATGTGCGCACTCGGTGTATTATTATTACATATGGTATTAAGCGTAAAATAATTAATAAATGAAGCGGAATATTACATATATATATATATATATATATATATATATATATATATATATATATATATAGTGGTAGGATCCTTTGACACCGATATACAAATCAGAGTCGTTGATCTTTTTTAATCATACAACTCTCAAATGAGGTGTCAAACTTTAAATTTGACACTGGTGTCAGAGGATCCTACCCTCCCCCCCCCCCACACACACACACACATATATATGACCCAATTATAGTTAGGTAAAATGGGAATTAACTTTTTTCTTTCTTTTCTTATGTATTGCCATAACTTCGTTTATTTCATGACTACTCGTATCTATCATGTTTTCCTTTACCTCACATCTTTACACTTGATGTAACATCTCGGGTGCTGACGAGGACGGAGAGTGATCGCCGGTACAAAAGGGCACAGACAAGGAGCGGCTCCTATCAGGCTTTTAGCGGGGGTTACATGAATGAATCAAATCAACACCCGAAAGAGAGGGATTCCAAAGACTATGCAGGTATGAGACTACACAGTTGAGGATAGCTTATAAGAGTTAATTGATACTACATATACTAACAATATGCTTCTACTTTTTTGTAGCCCATAATGTAAGAACTCCATAGTTAAGTGTGCTTGACTTGGAGCAATTCTAGGATGAGTGACCTCATGGGAAGTTTTGCCAGGAAGTGTGCGAATCGGATAAAGAATGCTGAAAAGCCTCATGTTAGTGTGTGGGGATAGTTATTAATTCTTGAAGCGGCTGGACGTTACAAGTGGTATCAGAGTAGGCATCTCTTATAGTACGATGTGGTTCGAGGACGAACCAGGCGGAAGCTGGTGGGAATGTAACATCTCAGGCGCTGACGAGGGCGAGGATCGCTGGTGCGAAAAGGCATGGTGCGAAAGGGCAGACAAGGAGCGGCTTCTGGCAAGCTTCCATCGGGGGTTACATGAATTAATTGAATCAACACCCGAAAGAGAGAGATTCTAAAGACTGTGCAGGTATGAGACGACATAATTGAGAATAACTTATAAGAATTAATTGGTACTACATATACTAACAAGATGCATCTATTTTTAAATAGCACCAAAGGTAATGGTATTACCTGAGTATGATAGTCATATACCATCTCAGTTAAAATAAAATGGCAACATCTGGCTGCATTTTGGAGATTTGGGATGTTTTTCGGTCTAATAAAATACCTGATTGAAAGATGCATAGATAGTTAGTGAAAGATGCAGTTTTGGAGCTAGTCTATGGTATCTTTGTTGATCCACAGAAAGTTATATCCATTACTCAAGCGTTGATTTGCCTTATTCCTAAAATTGACAGGCCTGAGATGATTTCCCACTTTCGTCTTATAAGCCTGTGCAATGTGGTGTATAAATGTGTTACGAAGATTGTTGCAAATAGTGTTAGAGAGGTAATGACGAAGCTTACTATGCCTAACCAGTGTAGTTTTGTTCTTGGGAGACAAGGTACTGATAATATCATTGTGGCTCAAGAAATTATGCACTCTATGCGACAGAAGAAAGGGGTTAAAGGGTGGATGATTCTAAAGGTTGATATGGAGAAGGCTTATGACAGAATTGCCTGGGATCTTCTTCGTGATACGTTATCTGATGCAGGTTTTCCAGATCCTCTTATAAATCTGGTTATGTGTTGTGTTACAACAGCATCTATGAATGTGCTTTGGAACGGTAGCATGACTCGTGAGTTTACTCCTTCTCGTGGTATCCGTCAAGGTGATCCTCTTTCGCCTTTTCTCTTTGTTCTTTGCATGGAGCGACTAGGACAAATGATTAATCTTGCAGTGGAAGGGAGGACTTGGAAGCCTGTGGTACTGCGAAGGACTGGGCCACCAATCTCTCATATCTTCTTCATTGATGACCTTTTTCTGTTTGCTGAGGCCTCGATGGAGCAAGCTAGAATAATTCCAGCTATTCTAGATTGTTTTTGTAAGGCTTCTAGTCAACGAGTGAATAGGGGAAAGTCAAAGATTTTTCTCTCGAGGAATGTCAGTCACATTCGGTCCACTGAGATAAGTAATGAGATGGGTTTTTCCCTAACTATGGATCTTGGAAAATATCTTGGTATTCCACTGCACCATGGGAGAATTTCTAAGAGTTCTTATGCTCATGTGATGAAGAGGATGAATCAGCGTCTAAATGGTTGGAAGCAATCTATCTTATCTCTTGCAGGTAGGATTGTTTTAGCCAAATCAGTATTAAGCATTATCCCTACTTATTTCATGCAGACAGGGTTAATTCCTATGAATGTTTGTCAGGAGGTTGAGAAGAAAACTAGAGATTTTATTTAGGGAGCTAAACCAAATCAAAGGAAGATGGCATTGGTTTCCTGGGATAATGTGTGCTTACCAAAGGCAGACGATGGTCTTGGATTTAGAAATATGAGACAGTTTAGTAAAGCTTTCATTATGAAGCTTGGGCATGCCTTGATGATGCAGCCATATGCTTTGTGGGTTAGATTGTTGAGGAATAAATATAGAGTTCCTTAGTATCTAATTCCGGATATTATAGCCTCTACCAACGCTTCTCCTCTTTGGAGGGCTATTTGTAACTCTTGGCATAATGTGGTGCATGGATCTCGTATTATAATTGGTGCAGGAGATGCCACATTATTTTGAAAGGATAAATGGGTGCCAAATCTTGATCCTCTAATTAGTTTTGTCTTGCAGGTTATCTCAGATGAGGAAATGGATTGCTCAACTCTTTAGTATGTTACGGAGGAAGTGTAACATCCCCGTCTCGAGCCTGTTCAATTAACATACATATGATACAAACAGAAACAACGAAAGACTTAACTTACGAAAATACTAGCTAACTTTTTCTTTTTCTTTAATCCTTTTTCACATGACATATCACATTGCATACTTCTCTAAGTTTAATTCTTATTTGACGGAGATGAAAATCGGACAGAGTAACCTCTGTAAATCGGACAACTGGGGATTTGCAAATCCCACTCTCAAGGTACCTTGATAGACAATTTATACAGTATATACTTTCAGACATACATGATATTCATATAGGATCATATACCCATCCATGGGCGCATGCATAACTTTGCTCCGTGCCACTATGTCTAACAGCATGCAATCCAACACATAAACATAAACTGAATACTACATCATCATATCAACATGCCTCAATACTCAAATGTACATGCATCCAACCGAAAGACATGTACAAAACATATACAGGCCATATACAAAATAAAGGATCAGACATCATGATCACCCAATAAATAGGACACTATACAACAGTACATGTTCTCCAAAAATAACATCTATAATAAATAGTAGCCTCCGAATACCCAGAACTCCATATCCTCATACTAGTACCTCTAGCCATGGTTAGTGTCCTTGTCCCATGAGGGCTCTTCAATTAACTGTGTTCCTGAAATCATATCCCCAAATGGGGTTAGAGACGAATCTCTAGTAAGCTCCAGGTTTATAGAGAACTCTCCATACCCTGGGCTCACTTCCTGCATGAGAGTCAGATACATAATATACAAAACATCATATAAGCAATTATACTGAACATATCTCGTATAACATATCATATAATCAAATATCATAACTAAACAAAACATATACACAAATCTTATCAAAGACGTAAGCAGTCCTTCCCAAGGGATGACCCCAAGCGGAAATCAACACACGTAACAAATATCATAACTAAACAAAGCATAAACACAAATCTTATCAGAGACGTACGCAGTCATTCCCAAGGGATGACCCCAAGCGGAAATCAACGCACGTAACAAATATCATATACAAAAATCATCACAATAATCACATCAGAACAAAGCGTGTTATATCAGAGACGTATGCAATCATTCCCAAGGGATGAACCCAAGCGGAAATCAACGTACGTAACAAATATCATTTACAAAATCCTCATTTATATCACATAAAACATGTCATATAATCAAATATCATAACTAAACAAAACATATACCCATATCATATAAGAGGCGTGCGCCGTTATTCCCAAGGGAGGACCCTATGGGGAAATTAACGCACGTGTTCCTAAGGGAGGACCCCAAGCAGAACCAGAACATGTCAGAGGCATATATCGTCAATCTCAGGGAAACCCCAAGAAGACATCAGTGTACATAGGATCAATGGCCAAAGATCATCACATAACAGAGGTGTACACAATTAATCCCAAGGGAGGGCCCCAAGCGGAAAGCAGTGCACATGTTTCCAAGGGAGGACCCCAAGCGAAACTCAACATATAACAGATATATACACACTTAGTCCCCAGGGAGGACCCCAAGCGAACATCAGTGTATAAACAAGTCAATAGTCAGATATCATTACAGAAATAACATCAAAACATATCAAAGTAAACACATTAAACCATATCATATCACATCATCATACAGCTCTATATGAATGCATCTATATCATATATCTCATACATATCATACAACCTGACCACAGTCCGTACACTATGGCGGAACACAAAGTAGGAGCGAACCCCATAAACATAGAGCTTACCTTTTTGGAGCTTTACAATTTGCTTACTTGAAGAACAAGCTACTTATCTTGCTCCACGAGAATCCAGACGTTCACGATCCCTAGGCACACCTAGAGAAGGAATTCAATACAAAACTCAATAAAATGATACAATGCCATGAAATTTACACAAGGCATACATCTTATTGCTTACTTTCTTTTCTTCACACTTATGCCAAATCTATGCCAATACATAAGTCAAGACCATAATTTCCCCATTTCTTTATTAGACTATTTTAAGGATGATTTAATGAACCACAAGCACCCTCATGGTTTCTTACTCCTGTAGGGTCCTAAAATAACCCAACCAAACTTCTAAAATACCATTTATAATTTTTAACAATTCCAAGCCCCCCACAAAACTTAATTGGCCGAACCAACATCTACCGAAACTAGGAATTTTTGCATCAAATCAATAGATACAACTCAAAGTTCCAAGAATCCACACATAGCCCCTAAATTATTCAAATATTCTCATAGCAATTTTAAGCTTAACTTTGCCTAATTTTTTGTTCACAAGGTCATGGCAACTCATACAAGGGAGCTAAGGTGCCTCTTTTTTTTCTTCTTAAACCATTTAACTTCCCAATCATAAAACCATGCATTAGGACTTAAATCATCATCAACATAATTTTAACATAATTTTCCCTAATAATTATCTAATTGCCGAAAATGCACAGGGAAGGTTTCCAAGGTATTTTCCACAATGTAATCTCACTTTCACACTTAATCTCAACGTACACCAATATTCATACCTTCACAACTCATGCAAATAAATTTTTGCACATCAAACCCTAAATACCTATCATGGCCGAATTCTAGGGTGGTTAAATGGGAATTTTTCTTAAATTATTAAACACATGTTCATGTTTATTCTACATTACAACTTACTACACAACACTAATTCATCACAAATTTCTAATTTCAAACTCAAAATTTCCTACCAAAACATGCTTCAAACTTTCAAGACTTAAATCACAAAATTTAAACCATGGAAATAGAGATTTCTCACCTCTAATCCCTTATACCAAGCCTAGAGAGCAACCTCCAAGCAAAGCTCCATGAAAAACCACCATTTTTCTCTTTGATGAATAGTAATCCGAATTGGGGGAAGACAATAACTCTTTCTCCAGCAACGGTATATTCAAGGGTTGAGAAGTTGTTCATGGGACAAAGTGTGGGGTTGAAATGGGCCACCTAGAGTTAAAACTTTTATTTGGTTGCTGTTAGGGAATAAAATTTTGACTAGTTCAACGCTTGCGTCGTCACATTTCTGATAATAGTTTGTGTTCTCGGTGTATCTATGGTCACGAGGATTGTCTTCATGTGGTTAGGGATTGTTGGAAAGTTCGGGAAATATGGTGCCATCTGATTCCTCATCATAAGTGGCAATCCTTCTTTGCGCAAGATCTGAGTGAGTGGTTACATTTTAATCTCTCAACTAATTACATGGAACAGGTGTCTGGAAATTGGTCTAACTCTTTTTGGTATTATGTGCTGGTTAATTTGGAAAGCAAGAAATGAATGGATTTTTGAGCATTTGGAGACTGATCCTTCTATCTTTATTCGTTCAGCTTTTCTTTTGAGAGATAATTACTTCCAAGCTCAGTTGCTGCTGAAACAAGGCGGGCTTCAGTTGCAACCATCTAGGATTCAAACTTTCATTAATTGGAAGTTTCCTTTGGAAGGGTGGATAAAGATTAAAACAGATGGTTCTTGTACTCAAGGTGGATTACACTCTGGATGTGGAGGGGTTATAAGAGATTGTAGAGGTGATTGGTTAGTTGGTTTCTCCAAGAATTTGGGGCATAGCTCATTGGTTGCTGCTGAGATTTGGGGTTCTTATTTGGGTCTTCAAATAGCTTGGGAATGTGGTTATAGAAATGTGTGGCTTGAAAGTGACTCTACAGTTGCAATTAATTTATTTTCCAAACAAAATACTGAGATGCATCCTTTACGTGGACTGATTTTACGTATCAAGGAATTATTGGGGAGAAGCTGGTAGGTTTATGAATGTGGGGTAGCTGATTGGTTAGCTACGCATGTTTTTTCTGCAAACTCGGATATTCAATTTTTTAACACACTTCCTGTAAGTTGCAAAGATAGATTTCTTCAAGATTATAGGGGAGTAGCTTTCCTTCACTTTGTTCTAGCCTAGTTTATTTTCTCTATGTATTAAAAAAAAAATACCTGATTGACAATTTATACATGTTCAGGCATAATTCAACCTATCCACTAGAATTTGGAAAATTTGAACAACCCTAATTATTTATCACTAAGAATTGCTTCTAAGGGTTCGATTACTTCTTGCTGATCTGCCTCCGCCTAATATTTTATCTTCTAATTTTTAATTGAAAGTATTTCTGGGATGCATTCAAGACAAACCCATTTTGTAAAGTTGCCATCGATGCTTTCACACAATTTTCTCATTGACATTATATATCCAGCTTGGAAATGTAATTCGAATAATTAAAAAAACATCTACTATTAAATTTTAAGATAATTAACAACGCACTTTAAATTAAATTTAATCAAGTAGACACAGTGTTATTTTAAATAAAATTTATTCTGTCTAATTAATCACAAGGATCTGAGAACACTATGAGATCTTAAAAAAAAAAAATCATACATAAGCTAATATCGAATATTGATCCAAGGACAAAGGCATATGGAACCTTGCATGCATATGTTTCACAACGAAATAAGAACTGACAATCTGAGAGTGTTATACGTGACTTATAATTGACTTGCTTTGTACTTCAAACCATGCATGTGATAATCATAAATATCTTCCATGACTTTGTCCCCAAACCTCTTGCTAGCTACTACATATAAATCTTCATATTGATGATTCGTACTCTATCTCAACAAACTTTGCATCACCATTAATTGTCATGACTCATCACACAAATTACTTCATCTTTCTCTTTCTAGTTACCTTAAGTTTCTTCTTTGAAATTTCGAACGGTTCATTTATCAATGTGGTTAGCTATGGGGCTAAACCTGATGGAAAGTTCGACTCTACCATGCCCTTTCTTAGGGCATGGTCATCAGCATGCAAATCAAATGGAGCAGCCACAATTTACGTGCCCCAGGGAAGTTTTTTGTTAAAACAAGTGACATTTTGGGGTCCTTGCATGAACAAGATTCATTTTCGAATTGATGGCACTATTGTTGCACCTTCAGATTATTGGTCACTAGGTAATTCAGGATATTGGATCTTGTTCATGAAGCTTAACGGTCTTTCAATCTATGGAGGGACTCTCGATGGAAAGGGTTCTGGCTATTGGCATTGTAGAAAAGCTGGACGGAGTTGTACTGCTGGAGCAAGGGTATGTGTATGTATATTTGTATACTATATATATATATAGTTTATCATCTATCATTTTACAAAAATTTTCTTACACTAACAACATTTTGTGGGGAGAGAAAAAATATACATAAAAAGGAGAGAGACGAACTATAACATAAAAAACTTTTACTACAACATAACTCTTATAAAACCCTATATATATATATATATATATATATATATATATATATATATATATATATATATATATATATATATATATGAAACTTTTTTTTTTTGGAAACAACTATATATGAAACTTTAAACCCAAAGTATATACACTTCTTCTTTTGTTTGTTTGTTTGTTGTGACTGCATGCTATGCCTCTCACTCTATATATGTTGGTGAGCAAGGAAAGGGAAAAGAAAATATTTAAAAGTGTGAATGCTTACTTAAGATATAAGTGTCATTATTTTAGTGTTTTTTTTTTTAAAAAGTGAATGTTAATTTAGTCAGATGATTATGAATAGTAATATTACCTCTCTTTTTTATTACCAATTGTGATATATATTATATATAAAACTTTTGCTTTGAAAGATTAAATTGATTATTAATTTATGATGATATTGATTACTTTTAAGAAAATCAATTTAATATCTTTCTATAATTATGAAACTAAATTGATGTCAACTTTTTCTTAGACAATTTAATTATTGGCACATGCATATCGGGAAATGAGTATTTATTTAACATTTAATAAAAATAGAGAAGGGAGAATAACATGATAAGATGGGTACTTGTCTTCCATACGAACTACAAGAACGTTGTTTTTAGTACAATTTGCCAGTCACTCTCTAATTTGGCGATATTTATGCTATGTTCCATTCTTGCCCCCCCACCCCCCCCCCCCCCCCACACCCCCACACACACACACACACACACACACACACACACACACACACACACACACACACATACTTATTACTAGGTCATCGCGTGTTGCCAAGTACTGGGGTATTGATCTTATCATCAATCTTTCCAACACCTACCTTCCGTAATGTGTTATTTTAGAAATTCAGATCCATAATTTTGGCTCTAATATCAAGTATTATATCGGACACTTATCACTAGGCTAAAAATTATAGACTTATCGTTAGTCATGATGCTACTCTTTCTATTTATTTTTACCAATGATTCAATTTGATTCCGACTCACACCGAATCTTACCAAGAGAGGAAGTTGATCTCACTGACAATTTTCTTTCTCTTCCTTGATTTGAAGAGTAATATATATATATATATATATATATATATATATATATATATATATATATATATATATATAGGGAAAAACATTTCAAAGCAATAGTGATAAAGGAAGAGAGAGATAAGAGAAATCATAACCAGCCCCAAAATTACATCGTTTTGATTAACGAAGGGTGTTTATGTAATTCTAGGTGAATTAATGAAGGGTGTTATTGTAATTTTATTTATTTTTATATCATATACATTTTACTGAAACACTCTTCATTAATTCACCTAAAATTACATAAATACCCTTCATTAATCAAAACGACGTAGATTTAACAATTTGGGGCTGCAAGAATAAACTTATCTCAAACTGCTTGAGAAATGTTTAGTGATTAGGAATAAGTTGTAAATTAGGAATATGCTTAGTGATTCTTTGTAATTATAGGATTTGATTTAACAATTTTTTAAGCAAGAATTACTCTCTCTATGTATATAAATTTGTAATGTTACCTCAATTATTATCTTCAAATACAGAATTACAATAGACACCATGACATGGTTAAGCAGGTTGGGTAATATATAGTTTTTTTTTTTTAAAAAAAAAAAAAACTATATATTAGTTAGTGATAGTCCAGAGTGAAGAAAAGCATATGATATAAGGTTAGAGTTCAGCACATGTTTAGATTCAACATTCCAAAATAATGCAAGGATCGATATCGGGATCATGATGAGAGGAATTACTCAAGACAATAAAAAGAAAGAAGCATGAAAGCTAGTGATTATAGCCATGTTGAGTGTTAGTCCAAATAATTTGGGTATATCAAGATTTAAATAATAGTTTATGATAAGATTTCCCAAAATACAAAATAAGAAAAAATAAATAAGCAAGACCTTAATTTAGTAGAAATTAATTTGCTTATTCATTAGTATCTCTTATGTTGAATACTAGTAATTAATTTTGTGATAAAGTGCAGTCTATATCGTTCAGTTGGTCCAATAATGTGGTGGTTAGTGGATTAAAGTCATTGAATAGCCAAGCAATGCACATTGCCATCGACCATTGCAAAAACGTTCTGATCCAAAACGTGAAAATCAGAGCTCCCAGTGGAAGCCCCAACACAGATGGAATCAATGTGCAGTTTTCAACAGGAGTTACTATCAGCCATGCCGTCATAATGACCGGTGATGATTGCATATCTATAAATCAGGGTACCACCAATTTGTGGATTGAGCACATTTCTTGTGGCCCAGGACATGGCATTAGGTAATTTTTTCCATTTCTTTTTTAAGAAAGATATTCTTACTACCAAATTTTTCTACTACTAACTTACTACCTATCTAATCACCGTTGAATCAAAGAGAGAGAATGTTAAAAGTTTTTGAAAAAAGAGAAAATGTTGATCCAACGGTAATTAGATAGGTAGTGAGTTGGTACTAGAAGATTTTGGTAGTAAGAATATCTCTCCTCTTTCTTTTTCTTGTATAATAATAAAGATAATGCATCAATATTATAACTTTTCTTACAAACTACGCTATTTCTAACTGGTCATACTTTAATCAAAAGTGTACGACCGGTCATACTTAATGTAATTTGTAAGAAAAGTTTGTAAACGGATCCTTCCCCTTTCTCTTATATTGTTTTTGTTGTCTATATAGTATAGGGAGCTTGGGCACCTATGCGGACGAGGCTGGAGTTGAGAACGTGACAGTATCCAATTCAGTGTTCACCAGAACAGAAAATGGGGTTAGGATAAAATCGTGGCCACAAGCAAGCAATGGATATGCAAGAGACATTGTGTTTAGGAACCTCATCATGCAAAATGCCCACAATCCCATCATTATTGATCAAAGATATTGCCCCGGCAAGGAATGTCCTCACCAAGTGAGTTCTCCAAATATCATAACCAAAAATCACTTTTCTCGAGTTTTTCAAACAATCATCTCTAGAGGAGAAATAAAAAACTTTTTATTTTATCAGAAGAAGTAATTTTTGCATTTGATTAGATGCATCCAAAGAGAAGCAAATAAAACTCTGAATTTGTGAATGAGTAGTGCTTTCCACCATCTTTGCAAATTATCCAAATGAGGATGGAAAGCAAAACTTTATATGTTTTAGGTGCGGTTAAACTTATCACCATTTTAGGCTTACTACTTGATTGATTATCGTTGGATCAATTTTAAATCAACGGTTAAAAAAGAGAAAGAAATAATTGCCATTGATTTAAAATTGTTCCAACGATAGCCAATCAGATAATAAGAGTGATTGATAAGCCTAAAATGATGGTAAGTATAACTTATCCCATGTTTTAAAAGTAAATAATGATCTATATAAAATGTTATAACATTCATTTCTTGGGTTAAAAGAATAAAATACAATTCAAAACACAGAGTTCTGGCGTGGAGATAAGCAGAGTATCATATGAACACATAAGGGGAACTTCAGCAAGCCCAGTAGCTATGAATTTTGATTGCAGCCAAAGCAACCCATGTTGGGGTATCAAACTGCAGGACATAAAGCTCATTAACAATAAGGGATCTCAAACATCATCTTGTACAAATGCTGGTGGAAGTAGCACTGGAGTGATCATCCCAAGGAGTTGTCTTTGAATACACACATTAAAAAAAAAAAAAAGAGTTTATCATAAACATAATAGAAAAAGTTTATCATTAATTCCTAAAAATTTCTTTTGATTGTTGTGAACAATATGCGTATTGCCTTGATGAAACTCTCAATATATGAGTTCATCTTGGAGAACTCTCAGAATTCATCAATATTGATTGTGTTTCGTATATTAATTTTCTTTTTACTGAAACTTATATCGCCTTTCTACGTATATATTGAGATATATAGTCCCACATTGGTTGTATATGCAATTAATGTGGCCTTTGTAAGGTCTTGGGTACTCCTATCCTGTGAGCTAGCTTTTGGGTGGTGTATCTCAAGGTTCTTTATATGATATCAGAGCCTCGCCGTCCCTCACTTTCTCTTGTGGACTCTCTTAGCACATGTAGATTGAGTCTGTTGCATTATCCACTCTTTAAGCCAATGGGCTCTTGTGTTATAAACAACTAATGTGAAGTTTATAAGGCCTTGGCACTCTCATCCTTTGAACTAGCTTTTAGGGTGGTGTATCCTAAGATTCTTTACCGTATACATGAGCCATGTATTGCTTTGTTTCGCCAACCCCAAAGGAGCCAGCAGCCAGCAAAGAAAGTATCACGCCAGTTTTCTACATCATTTGAGTCCCAGCCATTTGTTAAATTACTTTCTAGTGCAACTCAGATCTCAAGACATGATATAAACAGCAAGGAGTTTAATTGCGTCGTGCGTACAATAAACTAATAAAGGGAGGATCATTTAGCAGTATTAACATAAAAAGCATGAAGATCAGTGGTTCAGACTTATAGTTCCAACTTACCTTGCTACTACTCGGAAATAATCAAGTTTTCAAAAGTACTAACAACAATGTTATAATTGTGAAAATAATCTAGAATCCAAATTCGGAGTAGTATTTGGTAGGTTAAAGTTTTGATCACTCAACGCAAAACAATATGTCAAGGTGACCAATAAGGAAAACGATATGAACCTGTTATGTAAGTAAGGTGTTTCAGCAAACACTCGTGTGCTGTTGCATTGCATAGACACTTATGTAAGAAATTTCATAAAACGGATTATATGATTTTAGAACACCTAAAGATTTAGGCTTATTTGTCGAAGACATGATTCTTGATGTCTGATTTCTTGTTTCTTTTGATGCTCACCTAGCCAAACTTATTAACCCTAATCCCCTTCCCATCATGGGCCTATGGATTAGGCCTACACTGTTACCCACACTAATCAGTGTACATATATCCAAGCCCAAATCAAAAGGATCACTAATTAAATGGGTTTTATAATGCACCCCTATATGGATCATGACTTAGCCCGTTTTTATTAAAACAAGAAAAACTACAATTGATCGAAGCCCACAATTATTATAAAAAATTCTAACATTCTCCCACTTGGGCAAAATCAATTGTGAAAATTTAATTTAAAAGAGAAAAGGAAAATAAGTTATTTGAAAATGATTATCGGGCTAAGGACTAATTCTTATAATGAGGCCACATTTTAAGAAAACATATGATCCAAGGTGCAATATCTGAATATGACTTCATCCAACTAAAATCAAATAACATTGAATCAGGCGGTGATTATATCCTTATCGATATAAGACCTTCTATGGTCACAAATGTTACTTGACTCCGTCGACTAGTCATTAGTGTGGAGTCTAGCAAGGAAATAACATGCCAATGTGATCCAACAACAGCC
>JAVKPL010010767.1:0-48708 GCA_032173675.1 Gastrolobium villosum
TGTATAGTTGCAATTTGTTCGATATTAATGCTGTGTTGGTCATAAAGTGTCTTGATACAAGTGTTGTTTGGCATGATTAATGGGGTTGGAATTATTTATTTGAGTAGATGGTTGAATTTAAATCTGGGAATTGAGCTGAATGATAATATGAAATGAATCTGTCTGCTGATAATATTTGTTGTGCACATGTATTGGGAACTTTTCTGAGTTTCAGGAGAAAAGACTGAAAAAGAGCACAGAAGGGTCGTCTACTGCAAAAAGACCCCGCACAAATTTTGATCCCAGAAGATTTCTGTCCGCTGAAAAGCAGGACGTTTATGACACTAAACTGCTGAATAAGAATGTAATCAAAGAAAGGGGATTCGATTTGGGGAGTCTCCTACTTTTTGATAATATTTATTCGGTGGTTCAAAGGAGACACTGGAGGACATTGGTCACTTTTCCACAAGACAGTTCTGGGCGCATTCTCAGGGAATTTATTGCCAATGCTGATAAGAACATGGTCAATGCCACCCGAAAGAGTTGGGTGAGAGGGAAAGAAGTGCCATTTGATGCGGCGACAATTGAAGAATTCCTCCAGACTTCGTATGACCCTACGGCTGAGTGCGAGTTTGCCCGACTATTCAATCTGATGCAGCCGGTAGAAGGATATTATCGGGAAGAAATGCCCATCATAGCTGATGAAGTTCGGGAAAAGATCACCAGTCCATTCTCTGAATGGAAATTTAGGCCGGGTCTCACAAATGTACCCGAAAAATTTACTAGGCTCAGCCTTACTGGTGAGGCTATCAGCTGGCACACTTTTGTGAATGCAACCGTTATCCCTTCTACGAACAAAAGTGATGTTAATGTCGAGAGGGCTGTGCTATATTACGTGCTGATGGGGGATAAAAATCTGAATATTGCTGCCATTTTATCTGACAGGATTGTCCACATGATAACCCAGAGCAAGGAAAATAATCTATTGGCTCACAGCTCTTTAATCTCCCAGCTGTGTATTAAAGCTGGGGTTGAAATTCCTGCTAATGAGCCATTGGATGTAAAGGCTGAAAAGCCTATGACAAAGCCTGCCTTGGAAGGATATTACAAGGAATCTGAAAAACATGCAGCATGGCTTCTCAATAGCCAGGGAAATCCTATACCCCCTCCAGAGCCACAGGATCCACCAGTACCTCAGGCACCTCCAGCATCCCAGACATCAGCAGCATCCTCATCTGCTCGTCAGCCACTCTATGAGGACTCTCCGATCATACTCGAGATGCATGCCATGATGAAGGCCATGTGCTTGAAGATGGGGATTGATCCAGCCGATCCTCCTAGCTCTTTCCAGCAGTATACTATGGAGGAGTGATCATTGGCTGTTGTTACTTTTATTTATTTTCGGACATTGTTAAATTTTGTGTTTTGTTTTAAATGACCAATAGGATTTTGTTAGGGTCAAGTACTTTTTGGATATGAACATCTCAGGGTCTCTCTCACTGTTTTGCTGATATATTATTGTTAATGATGTGTGCTTTAATTGCGCAGCCGTTCTTATCGATTGAACTTAGTTATTGCTGGGGACAGCAATTTCTAAAATCTGGGAATGGTGGATGACCTTGCCCACCTGTTCTTGCACTTTAGCTGCAATTGTGGAACCACACTTCATTTCAGGGGAGATATTCGAACCAACTTACATTTTCAGTTGAAATATCTGTCTTAGCTTAAGCAATTTTAAAAATTCAGCAAAATTTTTTGAAATATGCCTGTATGTATGTTGTTTGGAATATGCCTATTGATAATCTCAGATTTAGATGTTGCTTCCTTAAACAAATGATTGAATTCATCTTAGGAAGTACATTAAGCTTTGAAAGTTTTGGCATGATGTCACTTGGCATGAGTAGAGATTAGAATTGTTCGTCTGTCTGAAATTATGTGCTAAGATTGATGATATGCCTGATATCTCTGTGAATTCTAGTCTGAAATCATAGCCTTGAGGTTTGAGCCTAGACAGTAAAATTTTTCTGAGAGGCCTCACTGTACTGACACTCTAGAACTTGGTTTGTTTCTCTACAAGGCATGCATGTTAACTGAGATGATAAGGCAATTTGTTCTTGATAGCTCTGGCCATAAAGCTCACCTGTATAATTAATTTTTCCATTGTTATCCCTTTTAGGTTTGAGCCTATTCATTGGTAATTACCCAAAATGTTGCTTAACCTATCCATGTTGAACTTACCCTAAGTGAGATTGAACTACTGATTTTTCTCAAAAAGAGAGAAAATATCTAAGGTAAGCTCCACTACACTAAGCAAATTGGAAAGGGAAAAAGAAAGAAAGAAAAAAAGAAAAAAAAAAAAAAGAGAAAGAAAAGGGAAAAAGAAAAACATGCGGGTGAAGCATTGTGAATAAATTGGTCAAACATAGGAATTGACTTCCCGAAATTCTGTGGGCAAGTTAGTGGAGCAAAATTGATAAGTTAAACTTATCTAAATTGGGTTGTTCTCAGTGTCAATCTCATAGCATTTGAAGCCACTCTCCATACAAATTCTTACCTTAGCCAGGCCAAATTAAAACCATTGAAAGTCCTTTGATCAGTTAAGTGCATGTGTTTGAATCCTTCAATTTTAAGGATCTTGAGAATATGATCAAGCCTATGGCAGTGTTTCAGCTGTGATGGTTATGTATGTCTGATACCCTAAAAACACAAGAGTGAGAGTGATATAGTTTGTCTTGGTGAGGGATGTTCAGATTACATTCATGAATTTTCAGAGAATTGATGGCATCATCAGAATTCTTGCAGAATTCAGTCAGGCATGACATAAGGATTTCTTCAAGTGTTTGGTTGATATTGTGTTGAAACACTGCTGTACAAATTTCTAAGTTTGAATCAGTTTATTGCTGAGGACAGCAATGTTTAAATCTGGGAATTGTTTGATATGCTCCCAGCATATATACTTTTATAGATCAAAACAGCAGGAAATCAGATCTAAAACTGTATATAAAAGTGTATATGTGGTGAAATTATTGAATAAAATTGTCAGACACTCTCTCACTCAAATTCTTCATGTTTACAGGAGGAAAATAACAAATACAGGAGTAAGGAGAAGAATCAGACAGAAGCCCCACGCCCCAAGCGTAGGAATCCACGCTTGAAGCGTGGGAGGAGACTTCAGAACAGTGAGTCCACGCTGCAAGCGTGGAACTCCACGCTTGGAGCGTGGAGAAAGCAAAAATGGCAGAAGCTCCACGCTTGGAGCGTGGATCCTGCGCTCCAAGCGTGGGATTGAGAGAGACAGCTGTCAGTTGCGAGGAAAGGAGGATTTTTCAAGTTATAAAAAGGGCATAAGGCAACCCTAGGAGACACATCTGATATTCTACACAACTGAGATCATTCGGAGGCGGAAGTTCTGAGAGAGATCTCTTCTTCTACCTTTCTGTAGTTCTTTTAGTTTTTGTTTTTCAATTGAATTTTGGATTCTAGCCATGATAATGGTTGGCTAGAACCTCTTTTGCTGTAGTTAGGGTCACGAACCCTTGTGAACCCCCGATACAATGGATTGAGTTTTTATGAATATATTTATCTTTTGAATTTCGTTCTATTCTGTTCGTATTGTTATTGTTATTATTAGATCCGATCAATCTAGTAAGTAATAATAAATCTGAGGATTAGGGCCAACAAGAGGGATCTGAGGTCTTTAATCCGGAAAGGGGATAGAACGACGGTATGAACATGATCTAGACATAGACATGATTCATATTGTAGATGTTTCAATTATCGATCGTTATGCTTGATCTCATATAGGGCACCTCAAGGAATTAGGGTTCTATATGAGATTAAAGGGTTAATTCCTCAAGGGATTGAGAATTAACTATTGATACTTTTATCTGATAATTATCTAAGTTCACGATTTATATATTAATACTTAACTTAATCCAGAGTAAAAGGTGGGGATCATTGGTGAGTGCTCCCTACTACAGCGCTTTTCTCATATATTTAAACCCTTATTTCAATTCTTATTCAAAAAGAACCAAAAACAAGTCTTTTAAATTTACAAATCAAATTTTCACACAATCCTGACATTCGTGTCAAAACCCTTTTGAAATATTTAATCTTAAAAGAAAGAGTTTTAATTGATTTAAACACACTCTCTGTGGATACGAACTGTGATTTATCACTGTATTACTTGCGCGATTCGGTACACTTGCCGAGATCGTAACAGTAATCCTTTCTTATGAAGGATCTGGAGCCCTTTCACGCTCATGTGGCCGAGGCGCTTGCGCCATAGCTCCAAGCTCGGTTCACCTCGGACAGAATACCAAGTTTCCCTTGGCCAACTTCCATCTAACACTACCGAAGTAGTTCACTAACCCTGCATCATCAAGTTTGCCTACCGAGATTAGGTTCAATCGCATGTCAGGAACATGCCTTACATCTTTCAACACAAGTCGGCACTCGATATCCGTGGTCAGGGTCACATCACCGACACCAACAATCTTGCTGGTCACCTGATTTCCCATCTTCACAACTCCAAAATCACCACCTCGGTAAGAGGAGAAAAAACCTTTGTGTGGAGTAACGTGGAAGGACGCACCAGAGTCAACAATCCAGGTGCAATCATCATATGCAACATTCAAATAATTATCCTCACCTAAGAGGAATATCTCGACATCAGGAGTGGCAGCCACCGCAGTGGTGCTCTTGTCTTCCCTCTTCTTGGGAATAATCTGATCCGGTTTTACAGAGCCGTTCTTCTCATCATTCTGCAAGGTCCAGCAGTCCGGCTTCTTATGACCTGTCTTTCCACAGTAAAATCACTTCAATTCATATTTCGGCTTTGACCGACCTCTGGACTTTCCTCTTCTATCACGATCTCGACCCCGACTTTTGCTTCTACCCCGGGAGTCGGATTTCCCTTTGTTCTCAGCAACGTTGGCATCAGACGTGCTCGAACTACCTCGTTCTTTTCTTTTGGATTCTTCACCCAGGAGGCTGTCTGTCACGACATCCATCTTCAACTTTCCATCTGGAGTCGAATTATTCAAAGTCATCACCAGAGTATCCCAACTTTCTGGCAGCGAACTAAACAGCAGCAATGCCTGCAGTTCTTCATCAATTTTCATATCAGCTTTTGACAACTGATTCACAATACCTTTGAAGGTGTTCTATCATGCTCATGTCGTCCTTGTATTCTAGCTTCACAAGTCGGCGAACCAGGTGTGCTTTATTCCTGGGAGTTTTCTTCTGAATCAAGGACTCCAACTTCGTCCACAATTCATACGCGTTCGTGAACTCAGACACGTGCTCAAAGAGGCTCTTGTCAATATATTTTCTGATCGTAGCTACCGCCTTACGACTCAGAATCTCCCACTCCTTATCGGTTTTGCCTGCCGGTCTCTCATCAAGGATAATGGGCTCATGCAAATCTTTGCAATAGAGATGATCTTCCATCATCGGTTTCCAATAGGTGAAATTATCTGCGGTCAGCTTGAACATATCTCCATCATGGGTTATGCCACTGGTCTTCATCTCGTCTCCCTCAGAACCCGTAGAATTCGGGCTCTGATACCACTGTTGGGAACTCGGTTCCCTCAAACTCGGCTAGGAAGCCTTTTGTGCGGAAGTCAATCAACCAGATCCGGAGCTCGGATCTCGGCAGTACCTCGGCCTGAATATCACCAGGTCGGGAGCGCAGCGAAAAAATCAAAACAAACAGGAGAGAGAGAAGAAGAACACAACCAGATTTAACGTGGAAAACCTTCTCCAATGAAGAAGTAAAAACCACGGGACCTAGTGCAGATCAAAAATCCACTATGAAAAATAATGGTTACAATAATCAAATACACCGATGTGGTGGTTAACACATCCTCTCCAACAATGGTGATAATCAAACTACCCTAGAGATGTTTCTCTCAAACTCTCCCTAGAGATCTCTCAAATGCAAAGCATAAAGCTTTTGCTCAAACAATCAAACAAATTCTCTCAAACAAAATCCTCTCATATTCCCTAGTCTCCACCCCAACAATGGGTATTTATAAGGGGTGAAAATTAGGGTTAGGGGTATTTTAGGAAAATCCCTCAAATGGGCTTGGGCTTAGCTTTGAAGGAGGGCCCAACAAGTATCGATGCTACATATGAGTAGACTATGAGGACTGTTGCTAAAATGACTATTGGACGTACAAATCTTGCATTTGCTGAATAAAAAAATATTGAAAGTACTTTTCTCCATGGTGATTTAAAAAAAAAAAAAATAGAAAGATATATACATGACACCACCTGTTAGATTATTTTCCGCTAATTATGTTGCAAGTCCAAACACTCGCTGCATGGCTTAAACAAGCTTCCTGACCATGGTTTGAGAAGTTCCAATCCAGTATGCTTCAGTTTTAAGTTTGTGCAAAACCCATACTGACTCTTTGTTTCTTCGTAACACTTCACTGGAATTATTCTACTTCTTGTATATGTCGATGATATTTTTACCACTCAGACACAAGATTTATTCATTACTCAACTTCAGCAACACCTTCGAGAATCCTTTTAATAAGAAGAATTTTGATCATCTTACATGTTTTTTGGGACTGGAAGTTCAAATTTACTCGTATGGTATGTTCTTACACCAGCATAAGAGCACCAAGGACTTGATTGCTTTGGCTGGTCTTCAGGGAGAGGAAATTTGGCTGACCCGGTGCATGAAGAATTGGGTGGGGCATGAAGAATTGGGTGGAGTAGAGGAGAGAGAGTGAAAGAGAAATTAAGGAGAGAGAGTGAAAGAGAAATTAAGGAAAGAGAAGAAAAAAGAAAAAAGAAAAAATAAAAAAATACATGTGTCATTTGGTGAATAATACTAGTTTGGTAGCATTTTAAATTTTTCCGTTTGGTATTGTTGACACTCCTTTGGAAGTGAATGTTTAGTACCACACTGACGAGGGTGAGCTCCTTCTGAATCCTGTGTTGTATCGACAGTTAGTGGGTAACTTGAACTACTTGACTAATACTAGTTTGGTATCTTATAAATCTTTGGTATTGTTATCAAAAAAATAAAAATCTTTGGTACAACTTGTACCCCAAGTGGATACAACTTTTTTTCATTTTTGGAAAAAAGTACAACATGGCGGAAAAAAATAAATTTGAAAAAATTTGAAGTGTTAAATTTTTTTCTAAAAATGGAAAAAAATTATACCCACTTGGATACAATAGTTGTACCAAATATTTGTTTAAGTAATTTAGTTTATGCACTCTCCTTGACATCTACGCTCTGCTTTTGTTTTCCTCGATATTCGATATCCACAAGGTTCTCATTGTCGTGGTTTATTTTTTCTTGTTGGTTCTCCCATGCACCTTGTTTTTAGTGATGCTGATAGGGCTAGTCCATGTCATGGAAAAGTAAGAAATTGGGTCGTGTCTCCAATTCCTCTACCGAATCTGATTATCGTGTGATGTCTGGTCCATGCTCTCAAATTACTTGGCTTTAAGAATTGCTGATTGAACTTGGCTTTCCTCAAATTGATCTCATTCGTCTTCATGCAGATAACACAAGTGCCATTCAAATTGCTACTAATTCAATCTACTATATCATTATATTCAGAAAACTGTAGATACTCAGGCCATTTCTCTTCCACATGTTACCAAATCTTTACAGATAGTGAAGTGTTTATTAAGTCACAACATCAGTTTCTTGTTAGCAAATTGATTCATCTTGATCAACCAGCAACACTTTGAGGGGGTATGTTACTATGGATAACTCTCATTTGTTTTGTACAGATTGCTTTTATTCAGATTGAATAGCTGTAAATCCCTATATATTCAGACTAGAAATCAGTTTAAAACCTCTGTAAATTAGTCTAGAAATCAGTCTAAACTTTTGTATATTGATATTTATGTATTGAATGGAAAACGCGATCAGAGGCTGAGGAGACATTCAGTCAAACTTGTATCACTTCCAAACTCATATATCTAATCAAGATCAGCATGAACAACTGAATTCACAGCCTCCTGGAATTTCATGTTCTCTTGCAATATTACATATTCACTGCAACTGTGAATTCCTCTCCACAAGCACATTTTACCACATGATAGATCATCTGTAAAATCAAAGGCATGTACATGAATGCAGCGGATTAAACTATTTGATGACATGCTATAACTATTTCGCTGATAATTACTTAAGTACCTTGTAAAATTTTCTAGTGGATTAAACTTATTTTACCTTGAGTTTCTCAGTTTGTTTCTCCAGAGACTGCAAATACTCAGTTTCTCCAGCTTTGTCTGACAAGAGGGCATTATATTCCTCTTCAAGAGCAGTCATATCTGCTGCTTTTAGCTCTGGCTAGCGTAGCTCATTCATCAGGAACAAAGAATTAAAATAAGATATTTTACAAAATCATCGAAAGAAGGCCACAAATTTGTCCCAATAAACTTACCTATCAAATATCTAATGTAAATCAATATATAGAAAAAATATATATAATATGTAAATGCCTTCCACCTGGCCATCTGAAAAAAGGAATATTATGATAATCACACATTTCTTAGTAATTCTTGCAGAATAACTACCAACCTTGAACTCATTTTCCCTGCTCTTTACATCCTCAATAGCCAGTTTTATCTAAGATGAAAAAGAAATAATAGTAAGATGCAAAGAAAGTATACAGACAATACAACCATATTAGCATAATATAAAGCAAAACTTCCCATTCTGATTTTCTCGAAAGCATTAAGGGGTGACAAAAAATCCTTATATAAGAAGTTACATATTTGCCAACAGTTGCATAGGAGACTTTCAGCCCCATGATTATTCTTTGGGGCTATTTTTTTCATCCCTCTGTTTGCAAAAGATTGATTTTCAAAACCATCAATTGGTATTTTAAATAACTTAAAGGGGAAGGAGCGGGGGGGGGGGGGGGGGGGGGAATGGTTGCATCTAATTAACGTTGTGAAAGCTTGAAAAACTGGCAATTTTCAAAAAATAACGGCAGTTCAGTTGTGGAGAACTTTATCTATGATTAGAAGAAAAGGCTATTTAAGTATAATGAACCACAACTTCAAACTAGGAGACAGTAAAAAACTGGAGAAAACAAAAGGCTAAATTGAAGAAGGTGCTCGGTTTGTCACTCTCACTGTTTTAATAAAGAGCATGTGGGCAAATGTCTGTGTATCAATTCCATTTGTGCAAGTAAAGGCAATTTTCCTAAATTTCAGCTGACTAAACTTCGAAGACACTGAACACAATTATATTAGGTACCCAACATATTCTGCTTACATTTTGAATGCCATGGTTCAACAGTAATCATATGGTCAATCGGGAAAATATATAGTACTGAAGATATTATATTTATTAAATTTGGAAAAAAGCAACTCACCTAATTATATTTATTTTACCCACCTCTTTATGATTAATGCCACATGAATCCCATTTTTATTCTACTTTTGATAAAAGGAGTACCTATTCTCGTAGTACAGAAGATATGCTCGTAAATAGGACATGGCATTCGCATATTCCATCATGTGTTATAGAAAATATGGCAGAAACGGTAAAAATGTAGAAGTTGTAGAATGAAAATGGAAAAAGAAAAGAGAAGGAAGGGAGGTTATTTTGGAACAAACAGATTTTCAAAAATAAGGAGGGACAACTCATGGGAGAACTTTAATCAGGTTGGAATATAATTCATGTAATTTAAAACACTGACTTTCAGTTTCTAGAATCAATAAAATGTTTTACCATATGCTATAATAAAATGTTACACACAGCCAAAGTAAGTTAAAAAAGAAACCATAAACTTGAGTAAGTAATATTTCACAGCCTAAAAAGCTGGCAGATAAATGACCTTGTTGTTCTCCATAAGAACCTTGGATTTCAGAATACGAATCTCATTAAGCCTTGCTTTAGCTGAATCCAATTCAGTTGTTAAGTTCTTCCTTGCATCACTCCCCTGTCAGACAAAGATAAATTACCAGATTCCAACTCCATGTAGCATACATTGACGAAAGTAGTAGTCTACCAAGTTATCCATGATAAAGTTACCATCAGCAGCAACCTTCTCTGCAAGTTAAGTTTATGTAAAGAAAGCTAGGATATCAAATTTAGTTTCAAAAAATGGCTTTGAACTATAAAATACTTGTAAGTTGTAACCCAATGATTTTCTCCAATTCCTGATATTAATAGTAAAAACCAAAAAGATGAACTTTCATTCAGTGTTTAGCCTAGACAGAATGAAGCTATCCCACTCATTACTGATTTTGTTACAGTCAGCAGATAGAGGCACTCAGGGACTGGTTTGAGTATAAACTCAGACTAAACCAAACTCCACTAATTCTCAATTTGAGAAATTAAACCAAACCGTATATCTTGTGCAACCAGTCAAACAAGGTAATAGACACCCATAACTCAATTGCATCTTAAAATACATGAACAATTTCATTATTCTTTGCAATTAACGTCATATATCAAACAAGTTCTCTGTTAAAAGCATTGTTAGAAACGTGTATTATTATTATTTTCTAGGTTTGTTGTATATATAGTGGTAAGCCCATAGCTTGTAAGTTGTAACTATTGTAAACCCTTATATATTTCAGCTCTCCTGTGCGTAATTGAGAAACACGGTTCTCAACATCCTAAGTTTCTCTATTCTCTCTCAACAAGCAAGTTAAATTTTCTACATATAAGGTCACTGCAATCAATATCCACAGCAATCTTTATCATGCATAGCCACGCCCTAATTGCATGATTCTTTTGATTCCCACTCTAAAGAGACAGATTAAAAAGGAGAAATTAAAGAAAATGCGAACCCCCCACAAAAACCGGCCAAAAAAAAGGAACAAATAATAATGAAATGAAATGGCTAAAATGATACTCTTGGTTGCCTTCTAATTATATGGGGCTTGAACATAAAGTGACATGTAGATCTATAATGAATTTTCAGTTAAATCCAATAGATTATATATATATACACACATAAACTAGAGGTCAAACATCAAATGGGAATAGTATATGACTCAGCAGTTTAGTGTCATAAAATGTAACAACAACAACAGGCCTTCTCTCATTAGGTGCAGTTGGCCACAATGATCAATTGATACCATTGAGCTCTATCAAAAACAAAAATTTTAGTCAGATAATTTAGTGCAAGGTTCAATGGCTTCTCCTAATGTTTTTTTAGGTCATCCTCATTCCTATTAATTATACTACCTTCTGTTTGATCCACTATTTTCACTAAAGCCTTTTTTGATTACAGTGCTTCTTTTTGGTTGAATGATCAAGAGAAAGGCTTGGTTATGGAGGCAAACTCAATATTCATCCTTTCAGGCAAAGTATCTGCAACTCCTATTTTGAAAACAAAATACAATTCTTAAACTTTTCCAACAATTTCAAGAGGATCTATTGTTTTGCGTCCATCTATCAAAGTTTTTTTTTTTTTTAAATAAAAAATAAAAAAATAAAAAAATCAGTACTGAAGACAGTGTGTAAACATTACACAAAAGCTTAGAGCCATGCCTTCAGCTTTACTTCTTTGCCCATCAGCTTTTTCCTTGACCTGCATAAATTCAAAATAAAAGTGATTAACAGAGACTTGTAAGAAAAACAGAAGAATTAAATAATTAAATAAATAAGACCTGACAATTGAAGGAAATTTTATTTTTTCTTTATTCTTCCTTTTGGTCAGCAATTTATCAGACGATATTATTCCCTCATAAATAAGTAAGCTCAAGGAGTTTGTTCAAACATTTACTAAGGACTCTTATTTTCAGAGGAACCAAAGGATGTATAAGGATATTCTACATAAACAGTTTAAAGGTATTTGTACGAATAAGAAAAGGCATACCAATTCCTGCTCTTTCAGTTCTCTACTAATCTTCTTAGCTCTGATCCATTCCTGCCAAAGATTTATATTCAGTACCTAGTTGCAACAAACCAACTGAAAGAACTCACACGAACAATGAAATGCAGAGTTGGGACCATTATAGGATTAATGGCACAAGGACGGATAAATAGATTCACTAAGTGAATAAAAAAGTAGGTTACAGAAGTGGCTTAATAATACTCAAACCTCACATCCCAAAATACCCCAATGGTATTTTCCTTACTAATTTATACACTCAACACTCTAAAAGTGTTTCAAGAAGCTTACCACTCACTCATAAACAAGTGTTTCTACACTTTTCTACACCCTAATACCAACAATACCCAAATGGCACCCGGTATTCATAGACTAGCAGATTGTTTTTTTGTTCAGGGGAGTAATGTAGTGCCAAAAACAGAGAAACCAAATTTTCATGCAGAAAATGTATTTCAAATGATATTATTTCCCAGACATAATCACCCCTTTGATGTCAACATTTGCTGCCAATTGTTCAAACATATTACTTCATGCATTGAGAAAGCTGCTCCACAGGTCACGCATCATTAATAACGAAGAATAATAATAAAAGCAAACCTGTTGCTTATGTAATTTGGCACTCATGTCTTCTGCAACCTTGCTATAGTAGGCTCTGAAAGAGTAAAGCAACTTAGACGGATGAGCATCAAATGCATAAGATCATTCACTCAGCATCTTCATTTACCTCTTCTCCGAAAGTTTGGCAGATAACCCAACTCTCTCTTGCTGAATAAGCTCCAGAGTCTGCTGGTAGAGAGAGTCATGAACAACACCAGGAACACAGCATAAGGCATCAGACTTTTTCTCCCTTCTTTTCTTTTTTATTTTATTACTAAGGCACATATCAAAGCAAGAAATAAGATCAAAATTCTTCATAACCAATCCTAAAGCCCCTTATAGATTTATCAAGTTTTCACATCCCCAGATTAACTCTAGACCTAAAGCTTAATTTGGAAATTAAAACAATACATCTTTTAATTATATTGTTGCAACTTGCAAGTATAAATTTCTAGCTCTACATTTGAGTTTTGTATACCAAGTTAATGTGTGTAATAGCATATGACTTACATATAGATGAAAACGAAATACGCAAGTTTGTGCAGGAATTATCACTATAACTGTAACAAATATCAATAGATATATCATGCATTCCACTAGAGTTGGACCATTGATTACAACAGAGAAAAGAGCGAGCTAGCTCAGATATAAAAATTTGTTTCATCACATTTGAGCTGCATTGCCTCATTTTCACATTACAAATGCAAACTGCTTTAAAAGGATTTATGATATGGAACCAATTGAATCTATGTATCCACAAAAAACAAGAGAATCCTACATTTGTGGTTACCAGCTTGGTTAGATAGCAAACAAACAGAGGATGAAAGGACACTGACACAGACAGCCTTAGCCTTTACCTGTGTAAGTTTAGATGTATCAGAGCCCAAAGAGGCAATTCTTTTCTGTGTTTCCAATATCTTTGAGCATATCTCACCCTTTTCCTTCATCATCTTTTCAGTATCTTCCTTGACTTGCTTGATTTCAGATTTTGCTACATATGAAAAATAAGAAATAAGTTGGCATGCGGTTTATTTAGGATAGAGTGGAGAAAAGTAGATTTTCTTTTCAATTTATTTATTTATTATATACATATAGGGGTAAGTTAGAATAACAATCTTTTTTTTTTCTTACAATTATTTTGTTATTTTTGGATCAAAATCAAATTGACAGCTCTTATTTGATGTCATTTTGAAACCGTTGATTTGATTTTGATTTTGATTGAACAATAACAAAAATAGTTGTAAGAGATTGTAAGGAAAAAAATATATTTCTTATTATTTCTTTTACATCAACCTGTTATGCCTTTTTATTTGAGTTCATGTTCATCAACCTGCTATGTTTGAATTGTTCCAAATCTAAAACCACATGAGAACGTACTGTAGTTCATAATTTAGAAATTTTGACGTTTTTATATAGAAATAATGTTGAAGTGCTCAATCCTTAAGCTATGTTTGAATTGAATAGAAAAAAGAAAAACGCAATGCACGAAAGTGTGAAGAAGACCTGAGTCGATGTCTTTTTCCAAATTGCGTATGTTCGTCAATTGCATTTCCTCTTCCACTGAAGTCTTCGCCGCTTGATCCTCCACATCTGAATTCAAATTCACTTCTCATTTTCATATCCAAAAAAAAAAAAAAAAAGACAGAGAAAAAAAAAACGAAGAAGGTGTGAATGGATTGGTAGTTACCGTTCATTTGAGAGCGCAAAGTCTTCATGTACTGCAAGTACTCCTCCATCTCCTTCGCAATCAGAGAAACTAAGATCCAGTTTCTCAGTGAAAATGAAATCCGTTGTTGATATAAGCAAATTTGGAGGGAAAGGGTATTTATTGATCCGGTGTGAGCCTCCCTTTTTCCATTTCTGTGCCCCGTATCATTGTATTATTATTAATTTACTGTTGCACAATTTAATTTAATTTTGATTCATTTTACATATAAAACGCATTTTCAAATAGTGAATATTTTAATATTTATCTTTCTTTTGAATATTTATAAATTCTAATAGAATCTAACTTATTTAATATTAGGGGAAAATATTTATCCTTTTAAAGGATATAGAGTTGTGTCATTTTTTTTTAGATTAGAGTTGTGTCATCTCAAGTGAGAAAAAGACACAAACTAATATTTTTTATTTAAAATTTAAATTAAAAAAACCACTCACTTTCTTTCCTACGATTTTCATTGTTTGTGTCATTCTCTCACATAAAGGGTGTGCATGACAACCATTATGTTTTTTGGAACTATTTCTAAAAAGAAATAATTCTTTTATATTTCTGTGTCTTGGAACAATTTATGAGGAAAAAAATGTGTTTGAAAACATGTTCTATTTTTATTCCGAGAATGAAAATTGTGTTTAATAACAAAACAAATAATATAATAAAAAAATTCTATTAAGCATAATTTTATTTCGGATCATCACTTTCCTTTCTTTATGGTGTGGTGGTGGTGGTGGCGGCGGCGGCGTGGTGATGATAGTGGTGGTGGCATGGTGGAGGTGGTGATGCCAGTGGCTGCGGCGATAATGGTAGTGGTTGCTGACTATGGTGGTAGTGGTGGCGTGGTGACGATGGCAATGGCGATGACATGGTGATGGTGACATGGTGTTAGTGATGGTGGTGATGGTGATATGGTGGTAGTGGTGATATTGGAGGTGGTATCATGGTGATGGTGATGACGATGGCGGCGATGATGGTGGCGGTGGTCGTGTCAGGATAATGGTGGTGGTGGTGGTGATGTAGTGGCGAAAAGTGATTGAGATAGACATAATGTTTATATAACAACCCTCATTAACAAATCTTGAAATTATAAAAGGATAATAAGGTTGATTATTAATTTACACTAACTTTTGAATAAGTAAGTTTTGATGTGAATTTTATTGAATAAATGAATGAATTGACATGTTAAAATTTGTGATGATACAATTCATGTCAAGTAAGGTAAATAAGACATAAATGAGAATATTAATAAAGTTTAGGGGTCAAAATATAAATATGTGAAAGCATAGAGACTAATTTGCAAATAAGCAAAATAACGATCTAAGCTTAAGTTTAAGTTTGATTGTGCAATTAAATTTTTTATAGAATTTTGATGACCCCACCACTTTTAAAATAAAAAGAAAAGAAAAAAAGTGGTGGGATCCACATTGGTTGTGTTTATAACATGACACAATCAATTTCCTATAACATGATCCATGTATTTCCCAAAGTTTATACTCAAAATTAGGTGAAACAGAAATATATTTCTAAGAGATGACAAATGGAAAGAACTTTGTCCATTCCTATTATAAGTTTACTCCTCCTATATTCAACTCAACCCAATACTACAAAAATTAATACATCCCCACCCGTCCACCCGTCCAAGTAAAGCACTAACAACAGTGTTGCAAACAATCACTTCATGTAGCTCATTTCCTGGTTTTATCAAGAACTTCAATATATCTCTTTGGAACTCCATACTGTTCAATCAAATGCCTTCCCAGGTCATCAATAACTCCTCCTTGAACTAGAACTTCATGCCCTTTCTTACCTGCAAACAAATATGTTCAAATTTCAGATACACAATATAATAAATGCACATCATTTTATTGAAGGCAACTAGAAAATTAAAATTCACGGATCACAACCCAGTGTGTCAGAAGCGTGAACTGTCTGATGACCATCCTCAGGCCATTTCAGACAAAATATTTGATGAAATAAACACTGGCTGTTGGTTCACTTCAATCTTATTCACTTTGTTATGTTAACACAAAAAGGATCCAAAAGACAATGAACTGATGAAGGGTAAATAAAAGAACATCAAAGTTTTAGCTGCATGCATGCCTAATCCCTGGTTTTGTTCAATTTGTTATAGTCAGAAGTAGAGCCGGCAAAACGGGCTCGGCTCGGCAGGCCAACCCGCCCAACGGGGTGGGACGGGCTGAGTTTTTCAACCCATCTAAAAAGCGGGGCGGGACGGGCTCATTTTTTGGCGGGTTGATGGTGGGCATAGGCGGGCCGAGGCGGGTCAGTGTAAAATAGGCTGGCGGGCCAACCCGCCACACGGGGCGGGGCGGGCTGAGTTTTTCAGCCCACTTTCAAAAGCGGGGCGGGACGAGTTGGCTCATTTTTTGGCGGGGCGGGGCGCCCATTTTGCCACCTCTAGTCAGAAGGATATTAATACATATTCATCAAAATGCCCCTGCAGTCTCCCTGCTCTATGTACTCAAAAGAGGTCAACAAAATTGTAACACTTACTGCTTAAGCTCCCAAAAAAAGTTCTCAATCAAATCACTTTAGTTTCCCATACAACTCATTACCCTCTAAGTACTGGTACCAAGAAATCAAATAACATGCAACTTGGGCTTGCAAAAAAGAAAAAAATAATACCCTCAAACATACTCGGTTATTAATATTTTTTTCTGATTTACAAGAACTCAAAACCATTACCATGCTATATAGAAATTTACATATACCAATCTGGGCATGCAAAGCAAAATACAGATCCTCCTACTTCAACGGTTCTTAAAAATATTTCTGATACATAAGAAACTCACACAACCTGGTTCTAGGGAGAACCCACTTGATTATAGTTTCCCAGCCAATTATATTCTTCATATTGGTCAAAACTAAATCTTTTGCCTTTTCAAAGAAAAAAAAAAAAAAAAACCCTCAGGCATGTTTATTAATATTTAATATGAAAAGGAATGACCGTCTGACTTGTCAGAAGGCATGACCGACGAAAAGAAAAAAAAAAAAAAGGACCAGACTACATAGATTTGATATCAATTTTTTTTTTCCAACTTAGAGATCAAAATGTAGTTTTATAATCTCAGGTATCAGCATTTTATCAACAACAGAAAAATAAAACCAAAATCATAATTTCAATACAAATGCAGATAAATGTGATTCAATTTGAACAAAGAAAAGCAGCACCTATCAGACATTAGGAAGAATAAAGAAACTCATCTGCTTGAAATTCCTATAAGTCTTTAGGATAACAAGCACAAACCAATATAAAACTTCCAATTTCAACGCGACCAAACAATACCTGGTAGTTCTGCAACAGTGGTACTGCAAGCAAACTTCTTCTGCAGTTCTGATGCCAATGCTTCGGCATCTATAAGAAAGGTTTCCATACCGGTGAGTTTGGTTACCTTCTTGTTGCCTTGCCGCCGCTCTGTCACTAACTGAATTGTTTTAATTGCACCTTTACGAACTACAGAATCATTCCCTCTTGTCACAACATGGTGAGGTTGCATTCGGCTCACAAATGTTGGCCCTAAATCTTTCTTGTGAATTTCTGTAGGATATGTTGTTCCTTTTTTAACAGTCCCCTTGAACAGTGCATCACATAACATGGCATCCAGAACCACAATGGATTTATCTCTTGGTTTCACAAGATTTTCCTTTTCAATGTATTTGAAGACGATATCAGAAACTTCAGAAGCACTATAAAGTTTCGCGGTGTCAGCTCCCACAGATGAAAATATGGAATTGACATGTACACTTGACTTGTAGATTTCAGCCACTTCAAGAGTTTTGGACGAACGAATTTCATTGGAAGAGTGAACACTAGGCTGGTCACTTTTCTCCACTGGCCTTTTTTCAGGCTTAAAGGATGAATAGTCAGCATGGTTACGATTTACTGAAATAAGCATGACTTCTTTTTTGTATTTATCTTCTTTCGCAGATATCTGTATAAAATGTGAATCTACATGAAGAAAGAATCCAGAAACGCCATTGCAAATAAATTTAAATGCAAAAGCTTTACTAACCGAAGACAAATGATTAAAAGGACCAAATATAGTATAAATAAAAATGTCAATAAATTTTGCTCACAACTTACACACAAAACATATACTGACAAACTTAATTTTAATCCAAAGTTTGTCTCATGTTGCAAATTAGTTTTACAGAAATACATGGCTAAACTTTAAACAAATTCCATTAATAGTCTCAATTTTTCAATATCTCATCAACCCCAAATATACTACAAAGGCAACATTATAAGAAACATCCCATGCTGCAAATCATTCCTTATGTTTGATTTCAGCTGCAATAACAGATATGTTTTCAAAAAGTATTATGTTACGATCCTACTGCAAGGTATGGGACTTACAGTCTCACATTGGTTATATGGGTGACTGTGGGGTTTATATGGACTTTGGACTCTCCTACCTTTTGAGCTAGCTTTTGGGGTAAGGTTCTCCCAAGGTTTGTATCATATTACCTTTACCAAAAGCTTCACAAAAGCTGTACAACATAGGTTGTAAGTTGCAACACATAGGAAAATTTAGAATGTTGAACTAAATCCCTAGTTTCCTATTCAGACTTTTGTCATGGTCACCAATTTGGATATTGCTCTTTGTTGGAAATATTGTAAATGGGTTGATAATACTGTGAGGGATGAAGTCCTATATAATTAAATTGTTTGTTATGTAATTCTTATAGTCATTCTATATAATAGAGCCTCCATTCTGCTATTGAGACACAAGGATTTCAACATATGCCCCTGGTTATTCAACAGGCATCAGAACTAGGCTGATGACAAGCAATTTTGTTTTGTGTCCTACTGGAAGAACTGTCCACTGGTAATTAAATCCATGCAGAAATTGTTTCGTCACTCAGGTTTCCGATGTCTCCTGCCTTGATGTCCCTCCAAAAACCATCCAAGCCATCTGCCACTGCCCGCAGCCAACCACCATTTGCCACGACGGCCACTGTCTAGCCGTCAAAAAAATTATCCGGGGAAATTTCAATTGGATTTTGTTCTAGTTGTATTTTGTCCCAGATGCAGCCCGGTCTCGTCTGTCTTAGACCAAGATGTAACCTAGTCGCATCACTCATTGTCCCAGATACAGCCTGTCCTCATCAGTCTTTGTCCCTTATTCAGTAATGTTTTATCGGTTATTTTTTAATTTTTAGGGTTCATTTGTGACAACTGACAAGATTAAAGTTTAGTAAGCTTTAGTTTGAGGGATAGAGTTGGAAATATTGTAAATACATTAATAATACTATGAGAGAAGAAGTCCCACATGATTAAATTATTATTGTTATGTACTTGTTGTACTTAGTTTATATAATAGAGCCTAAGTTGTGCTATAGAAAACACACCAATTTCAACATATGCCTCTCAATATTCAACACTTTGTTACAAAACCTCCCAATAATACATTACAAATGGAATTAATGGAACTACTTTATCCAACCTGGCAACCTCCTATCCCCATACCAATTCTTCACGAAACAATTCTACAACAGAAATTGTTGTCAAATTTGATTCTTTAACCAGAGTGCCTTGGCTTATACATCTAACATGAAAACGAGGGTTTAAAGTGTCTGAATGATACAGTTAAAAGTGCACCCTAATAGAAGAAAACCAGATGTTAAGCAGAAAAAGGAGAAAAGTGACAAATTACACAAAATTCCGAGACTAAGATCCACATAACACAACATCTTACAAATCAATATGAATACGTTAAGAAAATGAAAATCAGTGGATCTGGAAGAACAAGAAAGTTCCAATTCAGATACACTATAAACATGCCGAGATCTACTTCAGCACCTCCTATATTAAATTTAATAAATTCATATGATGATTAAAAGTTTTCCAGTCAATATCAGCAAGCACTTTGATAAACATATTTTACTTCCTGAGCAAAAAAAAGAAGTAGATGACATACCAAGCCTGAGGAGGATTTTGCTTGCAACCACTTTGATAACTTCTTGTAGGATGATTTCTTGACGTCTAAAGTAATCCCTGAAGGCCTGCACGGTAATACATGGTTTGACCTACAATGCCCATAGACAAGCATTAATTAGATTACTGACAGTAAAGTAAAGGAGAAATTTGAAGAAACAAATGTAATAAATTCCTGTAATCACCTTAAACTTTAATTACAAAAAAAAAATGCCAAACAATTCGCACAATAAATGCATCAGTATTCCACTAGATCAAGCCTTGCAGCTTATGCATACCTGACCCCTAATATCTTGCTTGTGATCTTTTAACATATATGTTTATGTAAACTTTCTTCTGATAGAACCAATTGAGACAACGTATAAGATATGTTTGCATTAGCTGAATGTGACTCCCTAAGTTTGAGATCCATAACTAAGGAGTTGGCTAATTTACCGTAAGGATAAAGCAAACTAAAATCTTAATTTAAAATAGGAAATTGTCAACAGTTCATGTAACAAAAAAAAATGGTTAATTACACTTTTGGTACTCATAGTTTTTTTAAAATTCAATCCCCCTGCCACCCTTAATTGCAACAATGTTATCCTCATAGTATTCAATTCCTAAAATTAAGTCACGATATCAATTTGATGCTGAAGAGCGACTATCTTCGTTGATGTGGCAATACCTTTTTTCTGCTGATCTGCATAAAATTTTGATGACATGGCACACTGTTATTTACATTACCAAAGTTCTCATGATCTCATCCAATTAAAAGTGTACTCCACAGTGGTCATATTTTGGAGACCGGAGTTACTGAACGAATTTATCTCTAAAAAATTCAAAACTAACCCTAATTGTCAACCAAAATTCCTAGTTTGCTGGATTTTTTGGCCAATCTATTTTTAATGGTTCACTTGGTCAACCGAGAGCCCAAAGAGAGAGTTAACCCTACCATAGAGTGCTTCCGGGCATGGGAAGGTCTTTGTCCTTCAGTGTTGTATGCAATGCTTGTAGAAGGCACTTGTCCAACAGCAAATCTATGTCTGCAGTTGATAAACCATGCTGGTCATTTGGATCACCAGCAGAGCCAGTATCCGGCAACTTCAAATCACCCACGCCTTCAGTTATTTCATTTGCAGCATCATCATTCGGTGTTGCCAATGCAGTGCTGGACTCAGCTCGTGACTCATTCACATCCATAGATTCCACCACTTCATCCCTTTTTGTGTTTCCCTGTTGATCAATTGATGTCTCACAAGCAACCCCAGTGAAATCAGAATCATGAGAAGGTGATAATAAAGAAGGATCCTCAAACACAGCATCTTCGAAAAAACCAGCATTAGGCACATAATGTCCCTCAACTGATTCCCTACAAATACAAATCCAACAAACCAGTAAAAAAAAAAAAAATTCAATAACAAAAAGATTTGTTACTTTACTTGTAATGAATCAAACAATCAGTGTCAAGCACACATATACAATACTTGCCACAGCAAATCATGATAATAATGAGTTATTCTCAAGGCCTTTCCACGTAATCCAGCTTTTAAAGCTTCAGTGCTGCTCATTGTGGTACTCCCAACCTTGATAACAATGTATGAATGAATGAATGAAGGGTTAACAATAATAAGTAGGGACAGGATCCGTTTACAAATTTTTTGGAATTTTTTTACAAATTACACTGTATTCTCCCGGGAAAACATAGTGTAGTTCGCAAAAGTTTGTATTCTCCCGGGAGAATATAGTGTAGTTCGTAAGAGTTTGTAAACAAAAAAAAGTTTGTAAATATAATCTGCCTGATAAGTAAGGTAAGGATGATAATAGGAGATAAAGAAGAAGTGGTGGTGGTGGTTAAAGAATATACCGCAATAGGAGCAGGATTTCCGGGTACTTTAACAGACCATGTTTCACCAGCTACAAATGAAGGAAGACCTTGAACATTGATACCTGGGAACATTAAATCAGCTCCTCCAATAATAAAACGAGAAACCTCACCACCCTTCAGCGTGAAAGAAGGGAGTAACTCTGGAACCATCCACAGAGCATAAACTGCCAAAATCACAAATGAAAGGAAATCATCATGCTTTTTCATAACTCATTTCCAATTTCCAAACACTAAACCAAAACCAAAACAACAAGAAGAATAATGGTTACATATAAATATAAATAAATATAGAAACCTGTAGGGTAAATTTCAGAGGAACGGCCATCAATATCGAAAAAGATAGGAAAACCACCCTCAACAGAATAAAGATGAAGTCGATTTTGAAACTTGGAAACAGTAATCTCTGCCTTTGGAGGAAGCAAAACGTCTAAGTCGGAATCAGAAGCTCTTGGGAATTTCTCCTTAATGCTTCGCTTCAGCTTCTTCCTGTCTGCACCTGACAACCTCTGATGAGACTTCGCCTCCACCGCCTTCTTGAACATTATTCTCCTTTTCCTCTCTCTGTCTCTCTCTGCGTTAAGTGAAACTATGTATGACGAGAATTTTTAACTATTTGTTCTGTTCCATAATTCCACGGCACTAATGTTATAAGACATAATTTACACACATAAATATATAAGTGCGATATTTCCGATTATATATATTTCATATATTTTTATACAGAATAATATTTTTGTACCGCAATTAAGTTATTTGTATTTACTCTCAAAATGATATTTTTTTATTGAAAAATTAAGTAATTATAATTATAAAGATTATAATAATTCAGAAATAAATTAAAATTACAAAAATATCATAATTTTCTCCCAAAATGACATCATATTTAAACTTAGTGCAGATAATTTATTTATAGTAATGGCCGAACTCATTTATATATATATATATATATATATATATATATATATATATATATATATATATATATATATATAAATAATTTTAAATTCTATAATATAAGGAATACTAATTCCTTAATAAATAGGGAAATTTGTAAAGTGTTATTAACCTAGGTAAATTTGCTTTCTAAAGTCTTCGAGCTTATGTGAATTTTTTTATTTTTCTTACTGATTATATTTACAAATAAAATTATTTATAAATTTTTACAATCACATTTTAACTATTTATTTTCATCAATTTAATTGTTATAATTTATTGAGTTATATTTATTAATTAATTTTTAGTTTTTAATATATTATAATCATTAAATTAAAAAAATTTAAAATTAGAATTTAATTATAAGAATTTATAAATAATTTAGATCGTAAATATGACACATCTCTTCTTTTGTTTCATCTTATATAGAGAAGATTATATGCGATCCAAAACTTTATTATATTTTATAAAGCGTCACCTATGTAATTTTGGTGAATGTGAATCTCCTAAATCATGATTTGTTGATAACAAACAAGTTTAGAAGCGATTTCAAGAGTAATACAACTCACAACAATCAAAAAATTCAAGGAAGCAATCCAACAAGACAAAAGAAGCAAAACCATCAACACACATGATCAAGTCCAAAGAAAGATAAAAAAAATCAAGCTACTAGTACGTCATTGGGGCTTAGACCTAAATATAAAGGTAATTGACTATGGTGCATGAATGAGTTCAAAGGATATTTAATTTTGTGCATGCATTATCCATAACACGAATCACCTGAAAGATTTTGAATAACACATGAAAAAGACCCTTGACACATTTCATAACCTCAAAACATTTTTATCAAGTCAAAGAATTGCACTAAAAGTGATTGAGGCAAGTTAGAATGCTCTCGAACTCAAAAACTGCAACACTTAAGTTCTGTCAAGAAAGTATTCAGATACTTTCTTGACTAGTATTCGAATACTTGTGCTGAGAACAAAGTATTTGAATACCTTATTAAAAGTATTCACATACTTGATAAAGTATTCGGATACTTCACGAAAAAATATTCAAATACTTACTGGAAAGTAAGCATTCTAACAGCTATTAACGGCTATTCTCGTACCAACACCTATATAAACTCATTTATTGCGTTCCAAAAGAAGAAGAATCATTGTTCCATTGATTTTACAATCATTCTTGACTATTCTTATTGAATCAAACACATTCATTATTTATCCTTACTCATATTGATCATAAAACTTCTTTGAACTTTATTCTTGTGACATTGATCAATACCCATAAGTTTCAACTTGTATAATATCTACTTTAAGAGTGCAAATCCATTTATAAACACCCTCCTTCTGTTTATTTGAGTTGAGGGTAGTGAGACCCTGGTGAAAAGGTCGCTCATAGCCTAAGAAAGTGAATAGAAGTGTAAAGGTTTCAAGAATCTTTTGAGTTTTATCCGCTTGCTAATTTCTCCATTCGATTTGTTGTGCAACCTGCCGGCTCCGGCAACTGAGACAACAGTGGTTGGATTTGTCTGAGTTGGTGGAGAAATTTGAGTCAGTTGGATTTCTCCATTTGTCTTTGAGTCAGTGGATTTTTCTCTGTTTTAATTGAAGAGCTTTTTTTTCAGGTTAGTGTTTATTTACTTCTTTTGAGGGTATGTTTTCTAAAGTATGTTGTATTCTGTTTGTCAATCTTTTAATATTATATTTTGATTGCATGACCTATACGCTCTTTAATATTAATATTATATTATAACATTTTAAACCACGGTTGCTCTTGTGTTTCTATTAACATTTTAAACCATTGTTGTTGTTATGTTTCAATAGTTTCTTTACTTCTCTTGTTTGGTACGATATTTTTTTTTATAAGTATATTGTTTGTCGAAAAATTTAATATTAACTCCTTAATATTAATATTATATTATAACAGTTTTTTAATAGTTAATAATATTTTCAATTTATCACATTCATACATGCTGTTTGACTTTTGAATTATGACTTTTTTGTTTCTTATCATAAAATAAAAAAACACATCGTATCATTAAAATTTCAAAAGAGGCAAAACGGAAAGGCATTTATTGCTGATTGGACTGAACCCTTTCCAAGGTAAATTTAGATGACTCACCTATTTTTTTTTTTCTGATATCTCTATTTTGTACCTTAAAATCTCTCTCTCACCCATTATATAGTAGCTTCAGAAATTCTCATATCATTAGATTCTACATTGCTATTTGCAATCTCAGTCCTTGTGTCATTCATTCTTTTCTTGAAAGTTGGAAATGATCACCAAATCCTTAACGTAACACTGTTGAATAATCAGGTTGGCTCCAATTTATTTTCATCTGTTCTCACTCCTTCTCTTTTGTTTTTGTATACAATGTTCTAAAATCCTCGTTTTGGTTATTATAATATTTTTTGTTCTCTGCCATTCAAGAATGAAGAAATATTAAAAAGTTTCAATTTCTAGAAAAAATTTCATGCCTACACATGAATAAAACAATTGAAATTCCCCTTCTTTTTTTCTTTATGAAAAAAATAAAATCTTTTTCACGTTTTTTGAGTTGACTCGAGTCAACTCACCTGGTTCTTCTATTTTGCCTTGATTTGAGAGGTTGAAAAGAACTTGAGATAACCAATGAAGAAATTTTATATATATATATATATATATATATATATATCAACATCATCTTATTGATTTAGTAATACATTATATCAACACTTAATTATATATTGGTTTTTCAGAATTTGGGTTATTTGTTTTATGTATGGCTAGATTACTTTGATGCTCAGTTTCTTATGTCATGCTTATGAATGTGGTAGTGAACTTATGCTGGTAATATGTATGCATAGTTAATGAATTCATATTCTATACACACATACACAGTACATGTTGTTTGGATTTAAGTTACTATGTATGATTGTCAAGTTGGTGTTTGAATCATTAAATGACTGATAAATAGATAACCTATATTATAATATTCAGATGTTAATCCATTGTCTCAGATTAATTCCCTGTTTTTTTCTGCAGTAGGAATGGACCTTGTATTTCCACTGCAAGCAAAGTCAAATCCTCAGACTGAGGATAAGTTGTTCTTAAGGTGCTCAGATTCCATCGGAATTCGAACGAGAGGAAAGCGCATATATGGTTCAAAGAAGAGAAAGGTTCAAGAAGGCATTTTGGCAAGTTCAAAGAAGAGAAAGGTTCAAGAAGGCAGAGAAGACATTTTGGCAAGTTCAAAGAATACTAAACTTCCATCTAGGAAAGTACATGAGCCAAAGAAGAGTCATTCTGGCTTAAACAAGAAAAGAAAATTGGAAGACAATATCAGGATTAATAATTTGGAAGAAGATGAGGAAGTTGTTTTTCTTTCAAGGACAAAGTCAATTGTAGGCGTTATTGAATTTGCGACGGAAGCATTTAGACCGTTGCAGTTTAGGATGTGACATATCATCATAGTTCTAATTTACCTCTTGAAGCGTAAATCTTGTGCAGAATCTCCTTGTCTATAATTTCCTTAACGAACTGATCTACTCAGATATGCAACATGAGCAAACTCCTTGAGTCTAGCCAACAGATCTTTCAAACTTTATCTCAAGGGGATAGGGCTGGCGTGTGGGCACTCTCTCATTATCGAGGAGATGCACCTTACCTCATACTCTGTCACCACAAATCTCTTACTATCAAGGAGATGATCTTACCTCATTCTCTGTCACCACAAAGTGAAGACCTTAAAGGACTGATTATTATAAAGTAGAATATATTTTTGTATTATTATTTTTTTTGGTAGACAATTTTTTGTATTATTAACTGTTGGAAAAGAAATACATATGATTATAATTTTTATACATAAAACAACACAAAATATATTATAATACTCTTAGTATTTTATTGTTTTGTATGCACCAAAACTGGAATTATAAAAGAAGATGAATTACTGATTATTATTTTTTTCTCTTTATTATGTTGTCGATAAGACTTTGTAAATTTGTTTAATGAGTAATACAAATTTAGAGATTAGTGTTGTTTTTTTGAAATAAATAGTCTTGGAGAGCTACCCCTATAATGGATATCATATAAAGAAATATTAACTTGTTAGCTGAGGGTATTTTTTAATAGTTTATATTATACTCTAGCAGCACGTTCTTTTACACGAGAATCCAACGGACTTGAAAGGTAAACAATGCACAAGTCCATCTATTTGTGCTACGAAACTTCACAAGACTAATTAATTATTAATTAAATGAGATAATGAGGATCGAACCCGTGATACCGAGAGTCTAATAGCATGTAAAGAATCAATTGATTCTTTTCATGGTATCAGAGATGGAGTGATGTGTTCGATCCTCAGCCCTCACTACTCCATTTTGTGATGGAATTAATAAAAACACAAGGTAAACAAAAAAATGGGCTTGTGCAGCAAGGTAGATAAAATAAAAATAAAAATGGGTTTGTACCAAATCCACCCTTCAAGCTCAAAGGTCTCTTTTTGGGTTGAAGTGCATCGATCAATTTTTTTTTTTGTGCTGTGCTTATTGTCCTATATTCTTCAACAAATCAATTGCATTATAGATAAAAAATAATGTAGCTTACAAAAAAAAATGTGAAGATGGGATTAACCACAAAACTCCGTAAGATGTACAACTATACATAAAAATATGGCTACAAGCACAAGGACAATAATAATGACTCGAGGTTTTTAACTAGTATATAAAGTTTCATATTAGTTAATGTGAACACAGGAGCCATCCCAATAAGGGGTGTTTGTTTCAGGAGTTTTGTGGATATTCCCAGCGAAGTGATTTCGGCTTTGTGATTTCTCCACGTTTGGTTCACGGATTTCATGATTTTTTACCCATGAATGCCAGTTGCCTAGCTATCGATATTTGCAGGCAAAAAGCAACAAAAGCACTGTTCCAGAAAACAACTTGGAAGGTGGTATTTTTTCTAAAAACCAGACAAGTTATTTTGGGGTACAAAACGTTGACAAAAATACCCTCACACGTGATATTGTATCTTGTTGTATCTGTTCACACAATTGGCAATCATCTTCCGCATCAACAAGGCACACAACAACATATTGGGAATATTGGATTTACGTTTAACTTCCTTGATATAGAGAATCCCAACAGCCAGACATCTGGTGGTGGTCCATTATTTCAACCTGGGTTTGCCAATAATGTGTGTGCTTCTTTCATTCCGTTCTATCCATTTTTTTGTCATGTTTAAGTTCTGACTGTATTTTTCTTGTGCATATTAGATGCCGGTCCAAGAGGCAGGCCAATCATTTCGAGATCAATTTTATGTTCCCGGAATGTCCCAGGTACTTACCATAATTTGGTAGGATCTCGACATTGTTTCAATGTGAAAGGTTCTGTGTTGATGGCAAAGGCGGAGAACACTTTCTATACAACAGTAGTACATATAACTGCCGTTTAAAAAATTACATCAGGATTTTTTTTTTCATTTTTTTTATTTTCACTCTTTACATATGGCACAGGAAACAAGGCATTTTAATTGGATTGTCGCACCCGATCAATGGTGCGACAGTAGTATTCAAAATATTTCGGCAAAGGCGGACGCAGGTAAAGGAGAAGGGGAAAGTGCCCCCTTAAATTTTGATATAAAAATATCAAAATACCCTTCACTTAAAAATTTTATTCCTTCTTTCTCTCACTTTCTTATCACAGCTATCTCATTCTTTTCTAATTTACGTGCTACGACACTTTGTGGTTTTCTTCTCTCTTTTTCTTTCTGTTATTTTCTAATTCCTAATCTCACTTACACACATATCAAACTACAACATACACCTATATATAGACTTCACCTACCGATTTTTTCTTCTATATAATATAATATTCTAAACTTTTGCTACTTGGACTTTTCTTTCCTTTGCTACAAGTCTACAACTTTCTACATCTTTCTTCAAGACTTCAACGACATGTTTTGTTTCATAGAGCCATTGAGGCTGAAGGAATTTCCCATACCTTTGTGTCGGCTAATTTATTTGCGGTTTACTTCCTTCCTCCTTTGTCACAGTCTGGAGTCAAATCTCAACCTAAAGATAAAGTAGTTATTCTTGGTGATGGAAATCGTAAAGGTTAGATCCATTTTTTTGCATTTCAGGTGCGGAGGTGCCCACCCTTCATCAAATTCCTGGATCCGCCACAAATGATGGGTTTTAGTTGGTGGTGGAGAACACTCTCTCCTGATATGAAGTCAAAGACGAGATATATGGATATTGTCGTTGGGACACTTGCTTGTAATTTCATAAAGGTTATGTGGATATTTTTAAAAGGGTTATTTTGTAATTTCAATAAATTTTTCTATCAATATTTTATCTTCAACCAAATACAGGTTGAGAGATTTCACTAAATTTTCCTGGTAAAATTTTGTCGGACTAAATAACTTTTTTCAAACTTTCTTATCTAACTCAATTTCCCTGCAGATCCCTAGTGATTACATTTCCCCGGTAAAAAATACTTAACCTGAAAATTTCATTTTTTTCAAAACACAGGAGCCATCCCTCTAGCGTTTCCAAATTGATGCCCAGCAAAAAACACTGGAATTTCATTTTTTTTTCCTACAATGAAAACTTGTACTTATCGTTCTCCCATTATATTTGTTGTCCTAGAATTGCCAAAATCAAATGGGTTCGTTATAATTAAATCAAATGGTGGATTGAATCAGCTATGCAAGTCTGCGATCTACAATTTTATTGGTCGTTTACTAATGCAGCGTGTGCTCTTTAAATTTCTTGTTTTTTTTTTTTTTTTGTGTGGGGGTGGGGGTGTTTCTTTTAGTTAGTTTTTTTTCAGTTTGCTTCTTTTAGTTATTTTTTTTTTTAGTTAGCTTCTATAGCTATGCAATTTAATAATGAAATTGATATTCATTACCCATTACCAAATAAAAAATAAAAATTTGATATTCATTACCCTATGTACCGTTTTTATGTTTAGGGCATGTTTGGTACACATTATAGGATAATATCTGATAATATAAGGCCTGATTGTATAAGCCCGTTTAAATTTTAATATTATCCAACGTTTGACATTATATTGTATAAGATAATATCATTCAATATTTGGTAATGCACTGCATAATACTAGATAGGATAAAAATAAATGTTTTTGACAAAAATACCTTTTAATAATGAATATATATAATTCTTCCAAACATATCATAAGATATTAATTTTTATATAAATCTGTTGATCAGTATGTCCTTAAATTATATTAATTTTTATAAAAATAAAAATCTCCAATATTTTAAAAATTTATATATTTAAAAAAAATTTATTTTAATATATTAATATTAAAATAATATGTTAATTCTTGAGAATTGCATTGGTTAATACATCAATTATTTATCAGGTCTAATCCTACCCTCCTAGGCCTGATTAAATTATACATCATTTTGATGTATAAAGGAATCTTGTTGTATAAGCTTATATTATACGATAGTCCAATCAAACAATTAAAAATATCATAATGTATAGTATAAACTTATATTATCAGATCTTATATATTACAGCAAAAATGCCCTTAGATCTGTAAAGTTCTAGCTCCACAATTTTGAAAATAAAAGGTTTCTTTGGGTTGATTGTATTTTTGGACTACAAAAAGTTTCTTTGGCCCACAAACTGACATTTACTTTCTTTTAAGAACTGTGGGTGATCAGTGAAGCTGGAGCTTTGGCCCAATATCCTGTAAATTACAATGGAGTTACTATGTCCATGGTTAACTATGTTATTGTCTGTCTGATGATTCCCCTAAAATGAATCAAAGTTAGATTTCAAACACATGGATTATGAGATCATCACCACTCCTAGTAGCAGTAGCATGCCAATTCCATTAACTAATGCCAATATTGGAGAATTTCTTTTTCTCTTTCGTTTAGTCAGTTATATTTTTCACTACAACTTGGTTTGGCATGGTTGGATTTTAATTAAAAAACACTGCATTTGTTGTCAGATATGTGTACATATTGCATGTTGTACTTGGCCATTTTACATAAACTTTTTATTTTTAGTTTTGAAATTATTTGATTGGCAGTGTTATATTTATAAATTTTTTGTTTACAAATTCTTACAAATTACATTATGTACTCCTGAAAGTATACTAACTTATACTGTGTACTTCGAAAGTACATAATGTCATTTGCAAAAATATGTAAAAAATATCTGTAAACGGATCCTTGGGCTTATTTGATTCATTCTTTAATATGTAATGCTTTTTTACGTAACCAGCAACTTTTGTAATCACGAAATTGCGTTGATGATTATGCCAATCAAATAAAAAAAAAAGTAAATACCCTGGTCCTCAGCAAATTTCATGATACCTGCTTTAATCCCTAGCAAATAAAGAGGTTATTTGTGGTCCCTAAGAAATTCAAATAGACCCATTTAATTGAAATCATGGTCTCTCACAAATTCAAAAAAGACCCATATTAGTCCCCAGAAGAACTAAAATGGACCCATTTTGAATTTCTTAATGACTATGAATAGTTTTTTTATTTGCTAGAAATTAAAGCGGTAAAATTTGGAAGGGTGTTTACTCAAACAAAAAATTTCTATACAGTATTCATTTGGAAAAGTGGATTGTCATTTCGATATTGGGACTTGATCAGTTTAGTAGTGGAATTATAACAGCATGATTTCTTCTCAAAACCAGAGCTATAGCCCAATTCTGGGGCTTTGCACATAAAAACTATCATCAAACACAACGAACCTACATAATCCATCACAAATTGACCCTCTTTACCCATTTTACACAGGCACGTTCTCTTTTTTCTCTTGTTGATCCATGGTATCACAAAGAATTATGCCTTTGGTCTCTGGCAAACAAACCAATGTAAAACAGGAACCCATTATAACTACTCCAAACACACCATACGAGAAAATGTCATTTTTTCTCCCCGCAGATATAAAAAATGGGCTGAATATGTTTCCAAATACAATGGCTTGCCTCACCAGTGAAGTTGTAGTGTTCCTCACACTTGTGGGAAACAACTCTATAACGTATATGAGAAACACATTATAAGCTGTACAAGCACTAAAAAATGATGCCATTGCTAGCACCACCTTAGCTACTTGTAACCCCCCAACAACAACACACATTATACAACATATCCCACTTGCCAATGAGAATGCAAAAATAGAAGGCTTTCTTCTATAGTTTTCCAAGAAATAGGTGGCTATGCAAGAAGGTATTTCCATCAAGCCATTAAACAAAACAGCCAAGTAAATGTCAAATCCCAAGTTTCCCACAGCTAATGGCATGCCAAAATACACCATCCCAATGCCAATACCAAGCACCATAACTGCTACCATTCGTTTAAGAGCCCAACTTCTTGAAAACAACTCTGCTATTGATGAAAAGAGTTGGAAAACTGAAGCTTTTTGTTTAGTAGGTGCTTCTAATAGGCTTGCAGTTAAATTAGCACCACTTTCTGTGGTGGAAACTCCTTTAAGCATTTCCATGGCTTCTTGATGTCTACCTTGCATGAGAAGCCACCTTGGAGACTCGGTAACAAAAAGGTAAGCAACCAGAGAGTAAACAATAGCAGGAATTGATGTCCAAAGGTAAAGATATTTCCATGATGAAAATCTATTGACATAAGCAATACCAGGCAATGACATATACCCTAATGTGAAGCAGAAATATTCTACAATCCCCACTCTAAACCTCCACTCTGCGCTCACCTTCTCTGTTAGTAACACCAGAACACATGTTCCGATCGATGAACGCCAAAACCCGATAAGGAATTTCAAAGCTGAGTAAATCCAAACGTTGGTGGAGAAGACTATGAGTATTGAAGTTATGGACATTGATAAACAAGAGAGAATGAGTGTGTTCTTTCTTCCAAGAGATGTATCAGCCAAGGTGGCTAGAAAAAAAGAACCAAGAAGGCAACCCAAGAAGAAAGAAGATTGTGGTAAACCTGTGATGAAACTGCTTGCACATTCAAGTCCCCATTGGGATATGATTGTCTTGGAAGAAGGTCCATCCCAAGACCAAGAAGATTTTGGGATATTGCAGATATCAGAACCTGAGCTACATGTGGTGAGATTGTTGCAGTGCCATGTTGGATATTCATCAGTGTAGATGCTTATGAATGATTGCTGTGCATCAAAGAACATTGCAAAAGACACAAGGATGCATTGCAGGAACTCCATCCACCCAAAATTTCCCAAACCTTTCTCCATCATTTCATCTGATAAAATCAGAATTTCATGCTTAACAGAATCAGATTTAGTTGAAGTTGGAACTGAATCTTCCATTTCAATTCTGTAGTATTTCTTTTGATACTAGAATTAGAGGGTTATGAGGATGAGAAAAGGGTGTATAGTGATGCTTCAATGAGTAAATTGAAAATCTGAGTACTAATGTTAGCTTAGCTATCTTTGTAGTCACAATTCAATGGCTGCCTAGTTTTATAGCACGGAATTCGCAATCGCATCGATTATTATATCTTTCTTTAGGATTTGATTCATATTTATTTTGAATTCGACTCTATACTAAACCACCATTGTGCTCTTGTGATATATAAAATCATTAATGTGGCATCATCAATTGTTGAGATATATAGTCCCACATCGGTTGTATGGGCAACTAATGTGGCCTTGGGCACTCCCACCCTTTGAGCTAGTTTTTGGGTGGTGTATCCCAAGGTTCTTTGACATGATATCAGAGCATTCGAAATCTCACCGCCTCCCACTTTCTTTGTAGTGGAATTTCCACATGTAGGTGGACTTGTATGTTGTCCACCCTTCAGGCCCAGTGAACTCTCGTGTGAGGGGGCGTGTTGAGAAATGTGGCCTTTGAGCTAGCTTTTGGGTGGTGTATCCCAATGTTCTTTGACACCAATAGCTTAAATTTTTGGGTTGAATCGGTTCTTTACATGGTATCCTTGTTCCGGATTCGATTCTCACCGCCTTTGGGTTGAATTGGTTCTTTACATGGTATCCGATTCGATTCTCACTGCCCCCACTTTCTCTTGTGGAATTTCTTAGCATAGGTAGATAGACATGTGCATTATCCACCGTTCAAGCCCACTGAGCTCCGGCGTGTTGAGATATATAAGCCTATTAATGTAACTTCACCCAATAACTTAAGCTTTTGGGTTGAATTGGTTCTTTAGAAGTTGGAAAAGCATATTTGAGTTTGAATGCAACTATCTCAATCCAAATTAAATAAAAAAACTCGCAAATCTCGAGTGAAAAATAAATATTATCATGATTAAAATAAAAATGTAACGCAATGATTGTGTCCAAGATTGCAAATATTAAAAAAAGTAGATATGAATTAGCCACGTAGCTTTTGATGAAAACATCACCCTATTTTGCCATTAAAAAACGATCTTTTAAAAAGTAAAGGAGAAAGGATTAAAAATAAAATAAAATGTTCAATCAACACTAAACCCCAAATGCATCCCAACAAATAACTCGTGATGAATAATTTGGTATGCATTATCAACAAAAAATAAGCAAAACTGAAAGGGGATTATTCTCCTAGTAGGTACGAGACAAGTTATGTTGAGAACAAACAAAAATGGGACCCATTGATTTTTTTAATAAAAAAGAAAAAATAAGGCACTTTTCTTTATTGAAGAGCAACGTGAGAGACTGATTTCATGTACCATAAGACTATATAATATTCCAAACTGAAAATAATACAAACTCAACTAAAATATAAGAAGATTGAAACAACATAACTCACCAGTAACGTTGGACTCGTTCACTCCTTGGACCGTCGAGTCAGACAACTCCTCTATCGCCGCCATCAATATGTTTCCGAAACACAGATTCTTAATAGAATCGAACCTCAACAAGGAGAAATTTTCTCAATACTAGGCAATTTTATTACTAGGAAAATGGTTGAAAAATGAATTTGGTAGGAAAATGTAAAAAAAAGTTATTTGATTGACCAAAATATTACTAGGAAATTTATTTAAATTTGCAAAATTTATGTTTAGAAGAAACTTCGCACCTATTTTTTCACTTCCACAATTATCTCAAAATACCACATCTCAAGTGGTATTTTATAATAGTAAATTTCATCCAAAAATCAACATAAAAGTCATTTCCCCATCTATCCTATTTGCCTAGTATTTTTTTCAAAAACTTAAACCAAACATGATATTTTCCAATATTCACCTATATTTTCTGATCAATCTCAAAATAAATCTTGTATCAAACACTACCTAAATGTAACCTTCGCTACGATCTGCAGATAGCTATCATTAGCCTATCAATAAGATATTTGAGTGTTTCTCTCTCTCTCTCCCTCCCTCCCTCCCGCTTATTTTACAGTGTGGACGAACCTGCTACGGTTACATGTAAGTAAACAAAAAAATTTCTTTCTTTTTTTGGCCTATATAAATTAGAGACATTTCAGTGGTTTAAATCTTTTGATAAATTATTTCTCATTTTAATGCGAGTTAAATATGTATAGAAGTGTGCACGTCTAAATCGAGGATATTATCTATGTACAACTAATGTAAAAGTCAAAATTGCACACGGCTGCCAAATGCGCATTGTGTGTTGTTCTGATTTTTGCGCAAGTCGAACATGGTTGATTAGCGCACAAACTCACAATTGTACTTGAACTTGGCATCTAAAAGGAAGAAAAATGGCATCTAAAGGAAGAAAAATAACGTGCTAACCTCTAAGCCAAATTAAATTTGGTTACTATGTTACTTCTATTTATATATTTAATATAAGGGAATGATACAGTTTATAAATTTGTAAATTATACTATGTATTTGAGAAAAATATATATAATATAACTTAGTGTTTTCCCGTTAATATATATATATATATATATATATATATATATATATATATATATATATATTTCTTCAACAAAGCACTGACACGCGATTTGTTTTAAAAAATGTTTTTCGGACACCGACATATTCCGACATGCAGTCAACATTTTAGGACATGCGATCAATGCTCCGACACGTTTTTTCGACACGCAGATAACTTTTTCCGACATATGGTCAACGCTCCGACACGTTAAAATTTGACATGAAAAATTAACAAGGTATGGAAAATTATTTTTATTTATATTTATGTTATGAAATTTGAATATTTAATTATTATTTTTTATATTTATGTCATGAAATTTATTATATATATTAAATATAAATTATATTATATATATATATATATATATATATATATTAAAAATATTATTTAATATCAAAACGTATCCAACGTGTCAAAAAATGACATTCTTTAGAAATAATGTGTCGGTATATCCATAGAAGTAGGGGTGGCAAAAGCGGCGGGTTCGCGCCTGTGTCTCGCGGGTTGCGGATTAATTATTAGTGACCACCCGAACACGACCCACTTCTTCTGCGGGGCACAGACACGACCCGAAAAATCTTATAATAAAAGTGTGATCCGTTTAAACGGCCCAAAAAAGCACCGTCTGATTGCAATATAACAAAAAAAAAACTTCAATAAAAAAAACCTACGGTGTATATTTTTTTTTATATCATTCAATAAAATTACCATAGATAACCTGTTGAAAAAGTAAAAAAAAATTATTTTTGACATTTAATTTGTTGGGTTTATTGGGTTAATTTTACCCGACACGAATATTTTCGTGTTATTTTTAATGAAATTACCCATTTTGGTATGAAAATTTTTGTTATTTTTTCTAATTTATAAAATTACAAATAAAGTTAAAAGCGCCGCTAGAGAGATCTGAAAAACCATAAACGAAATAAAATTAAAAAACATGTTTATACTTTATAGTAATAAAAGTAGATATTTTTGACATTTAATTTTTTATTATTAAAAGGGTAATGGGCACTCTTTCGGACCTTCTGCTTTTTATATACACTGACCCACTCCACCGATTGCAAAGATACCTACTACTCCACCTATCGCAAAAAGTAACAGATCCACTTTTTTTATATTTTTCTTTTCTATTCCACAACGGATCTGCATCTCTTTTTGTCCTTTTATTCGTTGGCAGCTAGTGCATCAACCTGGTAAGTACCATTTTATTTTTATTTTCCTCTTATTCTTTTTTCTATCCTCCTATTTGTTTTTTCTCTGTTTTGTTTTTTTACCCTTCTATTTTTATTTTCTCATACTCTTTTTTCTACCCTCCTATTTTTTTTTGGTTTGTTTTTCCTGACTTCTTCTCTTATTTTTCTATCCTCCATTTTTTTCTGTTATTTTTTTTTCTGACCTCTGATTAGATGAAATTTGAAAAGGAAAAAAAATGTTTACCCACTATTTTCAATTTACTTAAATAAAAATTATGTAACTTTTATTTTTATTTTACAAACTGTGAATTATTAAACACACTTAATAATGTTTAAAAGTTAATATTTTTTTGTTTGTAAAATAAGTAAAAAAAATACATAATTTAAACATGGAAATAGAATGGAATATGTTTTGGATATTGACAATATTTAAATCTTTAAATTGACTACTTGGAATTTTTATTTGTTTTGGAGAAATTATTTATTATTATTGATTGTTTTTATTTTTTAATATAGATGTGTGGTATATCTAAGTTCTATTAATCTATTTCGCTATTTTCACAATAGTAACCCGCTATAGCGTTGTTTAGGATTGACCGCAAAAGGCCACAATCCACTCTTAACTATATAATGTCATGTCCCATATCAATGTCGATACATTATAATATATCTTTACATAAATTCAATTTAAACCATTGAATTAGTTTTTTATTAGCTGAACTAGTGATCATTAATTCGGTACCCCAATTGAGTAGATGACGTGTTCGAATTTAATAACGTTACTAATAAGAGATGAATGTGAGTCATTGATCTAAAGGTCATGTGAATCAATTTTGTCTTTGTCTTGTCTTTTTATTCCGAATCCTTATTTTTTTTAGGGAAAAGTTATATTTATTACTTAATTTTCTTATTACTTGTTACTACTAAATTTTAACCGTTGATTTCCGTCAATCTAATGATTGTAATTTATGGGATAATATTTATTAATTATTGCAATAAATTATAACCATTAGATTGATGGAAATCAACGATTAAGATTTAGTAATAATAAGTAATAAGAAAATTAGGTAGTAAGTATAACATTTCCCTTTATTTTAACCATTTCCCCCCAAATTAAACGTTTTTCACGCATAAACATGTTTGGTTTATATATACCCGTGAAATTCTACGCAAAAAAAAAAAAGAGAGGTGAAGAAGTATCAAAGTGACACTTTTCAAGTCATTGAAAACCAAGTTTAACCAACCACTGAGACAAAATTAAGGATAAGAGGTTGCTGCATGGTTTTCATACTTTTTATCATCAAAAGAAACAAAAAATTAGAGTCATATTGGAATTTTGGTAATGTAACGTCTTTAAACTTTGAGAATAAGTATATCTACTTTTAAATGAAATAATTTATGTCATTTTATTCCCACAAAGAAGGAAAATACATATCTTTATTCTTTTTTTTGTCCACTCTCTCTTCCCATGATCTATCTCTTTCTCTCACTTAAAATGACATAACTTTACATTCTTTAAAATGACATATATTTTTCCCATAAACTTTTCTAGTACTAATATTAGATTACTCTTAAATGTGTGGTTGCAAATAATATACATCTATCGTTGTTACCTTAGAAGCACGGACACACGATTTTTTAAAAAATTTGCATGTCAGACATTACCACGCTCCGACATGCGGTCAACATTTTAAGACACGCGGTCAAAGTTCCGACACGTTTGGACACGCGGTCAACGCTCCGACACGTTTTTTTTTTTCAGTCTTAATTTTATTTTATTAACTAAATATAAAAAAAATATTTATAAATCTATTTTTTTTGTTATGTTATGTTATGAAATTTGAATATTTGATGGGTCATATATGACTTATTATGGACTGTTATATGTATTAAATATAAATTATATATATTAAAATTTTTATATATCAAAACGTAACACAATATCAAATATCTCGAAATAGGAATTAGAATTAATTAATAATAGCTTGTTACTCATCACATAATAAGCATATGCTATAGCATGCTTAATGGTAAATTACTTGTTGGGAAACATAAAATAACAATTCGAATATTTTAAATTAAATTAATAAAGTGAAGAAATAAGTTGAATGTAAGATATGTGGTTGAAAGTTATCTTTTATTAATTTTTTAATATAACAGGGATAATATACATGTCCATCACGACAAGAAATGTTTTTAAGAAATTGAAGCATGATGCACACATTCAATTATTTTGTGCATAAATTTTTAGCATTAAAAAAATAAAAATTATAAGAATCAAATTCTGACTTTTTGATCCATGTAAAGCAAAATGTGTAAATATTTATTTGTTTTATTTTTTTGGCAAATGAATTATCAATTTAATGCGAAAAGATGACATCCTAGTAGTGCGAGTTCAAATTGTGTATCAATCCATACGTGACTCGTGGAAAAATTAAAAGGCATATGCCATGTGTTGCATTAAGTAGGGGTGCTTATTAACCGATTCAAATCGTGGTGACCAAATCAAAAAACTAATAACTAAATTAACCGAAAATTAAAAAATTAAAAATCAAACAAAACACATATTTTAATTAGATTGGATCGATTTGCGGTTTGGTTGGTGAAAACCGATCCAATCCAACCTATCCAATGTATTATGTATTTATTATTTTTGAAAGATTGTGACTTGAAATTTTATTATTTTGTAGACTTGGGATCTTGGATGTTATTGATAACAAAATATATTATTTTAGTTTTTTATTGTCTATTAATCTATTTTAACTCTTCATGAGTTTTAAGACTTGTTTTAGTTTAAATACTTGAATTTTTTTAGTGATTTATAAATTTGAATGACTTTATTTTGATGTAGCTAGTGAGTTGTATGGTTAGAATTTTAGGCTTTTAAAAAATCTAAAAACTCATCCAATACAAACCGAATAAAATTAGATTGGATTGGATCGGATTAAATAAAAATGAATTATTAAATGATGATGGAATGAAATTGGATATCTTTGTTTTAAAACCGATCCAAGCGAACACTGATCACTCATTCATGTGTTATCTTGTATATTGTTCCTTATGGTTGAAGGTAAATGCTATGTAATTAATGACTGAGAGTGATCGTTGAAAGTGATGACTCATTCATGTTATTAATAACTGAGGATATTACACAAATAGCATCCTTTAGAATTGGTTTTTAAATTGTCTAACTTGCTAACATGAATAACATCTTTTCATGGATCAATTTATATAAACAGAAAATTTGCAAGACTAAAGTAAACCAAGTTACATTTTTTAGTGATCAAATTATATGTTTACTCGCTCCAATGCGGTTGGAGAAAATATAAAAGATGAGTTAATATATAATTTGATACTTTAAAAATGTTATTTGTACTCCTTTTGTTCTTGAAAATTTCTATTTATAAAAATAGCTTTGAAGTTGTTAACTTGTTAATAAATTTACCATATTAATCCATCTAATTTATTAACAAATCTCTTGCTAAGAGAATCATTTTCCTACACAAATTCGTTTTCCGTGCCAATTAATTTTTCTTTTCTTTTTAAATATAAATTATGGGACCCACATTCAACTTCTCTCTATTTTTTTTCTCTCCTACAATCCTACAACATAAGAAAAGTTAAACCCTCTAACTTATTAACAAATTTATTCTTTAAGAGAATCAATTTATACATATGAAACTTTATTAAAAATAAAAATTAATACAGGGTGCATCTTTAATGTACCAAATGAAATATTAAGTCTATATTAATCGAAGGGTTTATCATCTCTCATATTTAACATGACCTTATAAAATTTCCTACACATAATATTTTGTGAGGCCCGCAGCAAAAAAAATAAAAAATTTCGGCACGCAAAACGAATCTCTATACCATAACACAATCACTTTTCCTACAACATAACTCTTATAAAACCCATAATCAAAAAATAAGTGAAAGTGGAAATTTTCTGGATTTGTTATATGCAAAAAATCGATAATAATAACTTTAATGGGAAGAAGATCAGCTTGGCTGGCTCAGTTCCCACCCTTTCCCTATTTCACCTTGATCATTTTAACCTGTCACGAATCACGACCTCAACCATATCTCAAATCAGTCAAAGATTTTTCTTGCTTTTTTTTCCTTCCCTAACCTTCCAACAACTCCATGCAGCATTGAAAAGGGAAGGAAGGAATGGCTTCAGGACTTGAGCTACAGTACAGAGTCAAAGATCGATGAAATGGGTGAGAACAAAAAGTGAGAAATTGTTTTAGAGACATAGCATTATGTGTGTTGGGACTTGTGAAAGCCAAATGATTGCGTATACTATACATCTTCTTTTATGTGTAAAAAATCTTTTTAATATTTAAATAAAAAAATTTATATATTTATTTGTTTATTCTAAAAGTTAGATAACTTAACCTAATATTTAATATTTATTTGTTGTCATGAATTTTTATAATCTGTGTGCTTGTTAAAAAATTTGTTTTAGAATTTTAATCATTTGGATCCATACTAGAAATATTGTTTAATGAATGAGATATTTATTTATTTTTTTAAATTTAATTTGGAATATGGTAGGCCTAAAAGGCCTCATAGGCCATGTAGGCTTTTTATTTTATCTTAAAATTCAACATTTTTTGGTGTAGGCCTTATAAACACCCCTAGTTCTGATTTTTTTTTCTTAAAATTATTTTGTAAAATAGTTATGGAACAGTTATTTTCTATATTTTTTTCTTTTAGAAAGTTAAAAACCAAAATAGAAAACAAAAACAACTCATATATGTTCTCTAAATTTGTTTTTAAAAACAAAAAAATAATTATAGTTTTCATAAAAAATTTAGAAAACATGTCTTACTAAACGAGTTTTTTAATTTTTTTTTCTTCTGAAAACTAAAAAATTATCTTCCAAAACAGAAATCGAAGAAAGCGTTATTTTTCATAAACAATTTATGAGTTGCCTCTTCCTCCTCCTTTGTCCTAGCATTTTTTCATAATTGTTAATATATTTATAAACGACTGACATCGTCTCACATGAGCTTATCACATATGAGACGATCAATATTCGATCAGGTATAAATTTTGAAAAATAAATTTTTTTTTGGTAAAGAGAAAATTAAACTTTAATTGATTTTAGGTAAGGTTGAGTCATAATTTGAATTAATCCTATTCATTCTAACTTTATATAATATTTTTTTTTCCAAAAAAATAGTCATAAATTATAAAATTTAAATTCATATATTTTATATCTTATAAAAACATTTTTTATTATTATAATTTATTTTAAATTATATATTATAATGTACCTCTTAATTTTTTTAATGAGGCCTATGGGCTTAGCTTTAGGATGTTTTGTAAGACTTTGTATGGCTGTCTTTGCTGGGATAACTATTCTGCCTTTCCAATACAAAATTCCTTCTTTAACCACATAGTTAGATAGCCATTGTCCTTGAGTATGGTAAGAAGATATAATGAGCTGCAATTTAGGGTCATTGAGTTGTTGATCCTTCAGTTGTTCTAGGAAGGTCATTTTAAGGTCATTCACTTCCCGCTTTATACTCAAATAGAAAAATTGAATCTGAAATAGTTTAGGTAAGTGAAGACATGGAAACCACAATTTATTAACGGGTGTTTTACTAACTTCATTACATCCATGCCTTACTCCATGTTGCCTGGAGGGTAATGGGAATTTCACATTTGAATAGAGGATTATTTGAATATTCACGTGTGATGAAATCACATATTAGTTGTTAATAAGCTAAGTAAAATCATATAAGTAGAAAGACTCATAAACCCAATGTCTTAAAATTTTGAATTGAGATATAATGTCAAACCAACTTAATATTAGGCTACGCTAACCCATTGATGTTGATTCCCCACCATGAGCTTTCCCTAATAGTAATATTAGAGCTATGTTAATCGCAATTAGGTGTGCTATGGGTTGAGTACTTGAAACTTAGGGTACTTAGAAGACATCCGTTGAAACAATGCCTTAAAATTTTGCCACGCCTGGCCAAAAAAATTACCAGACTGTCACGCTAACAGTAAATTTTTCCAGAATATCACGTGACATAATTCGCTAAGCGAAATATGTTTGCAAATAATTCGCTACACAATGTAACGAATTTTACCACATCAGAATACACAGTCAGCAAAAGTGACACGTGTCAAGCAAAAAATTCGCTACACTGTGTAACGAATTATGTTCGCGAATGATTTTTTTGACACGTGTCACACCTTCGCAAGAAAAAGCTTACCTATCATAATTCGCTACACTGTATAGTGAATTTCGTCTGTATTTTGACACGTGTCACGAAATTATTGGCCACGAAATTCGCTTACCGGTGGTATAATAATATGAGCATGTTGAGTCTGGTAAAAAATACTGTGGATTGAGTGGCATTTGGATAAATTTTTTGACAAAATGTGACATTTTGAGGTGGTTCCCCCCATCTGTTGAGGTGGTCCCCATTTTCTTTTAGCTAAAAGGGGCCACCCAAAATGAAATCCGCACTGGGTTTGAGACTAAATATCCTACATATTTGGAGCTCAGAATTAATACTCAGTTTTCCTTCCCAAAAAATACTTGGATTTCCTTTCAAGGTTTATAATTCAATAACTTACAAAGTCAATTATGATGGAATGATAGTCTAACTTTCACAGTCAAATCCATAAACGTACAATGTTCTAATATGATGGAATGATAATCTAATTTTCATACTTACAAAGTGGGTCTACTTGCACCACAGCCAGAAGCGTATAAATTTGGCAGCTATTATTCTTTAGATGATTGAAATAATGTTATGGAAAAGTTTCTGATATTCACACATGGAAAGTCCAGTAAATAGTAGGGAAGCATATAATGGGTCAGAGAGGTTCAAAATCCAATACTAAAACCCTTTGCATTTATTTTATTAAAAAACAAATCCAGCTATAAGATATTTGTATCCATTCAGTATTCCATAAGCAAAAATAATTAGGAGTTAATTCAAATGTGCCATCAAAGCTGTAGTCCATGGAATGAAGACATTGAAGTATCAACCTGTGCAGATTGCTGCTCACATTATGGAGGCTTCAACTGAGTTGGAAGGAATAAGGTTGTCATTAGATCTGGATTTCATGGATATGATAATAGAAGTTACTATCAACTTGATAGAAATGCTTAATGAGAAGTGTGAATGATAAATCAAGCAATGATCCCTTTCCATGTATGAGAGAAAGACAAATAAATAAATTAAAAGAGATGGGATAATTATGATACTGAGATAGAAATCAACTTAAAGAATGTTTCCAAGGATCATAGTAGTTAATTGCGCCACAATAGCGCCGCGAGCCGCGCCGTATGGGCATTGCGATGCCTCGCCGCAAGAAACCACGCCGCGCCACACCGGAACGCAATAGCGGCAATTGCGATCGCATTTGCGGCCATATTGTTGTCATAAGGCAAAATGTCAATTTTGTCCTAAATTTAAATTCGTAACAAATAAAATTTAAGGGTTTTTTAGTCTATCCACGTCTCTTACTGTCACGTCTGCTACTATCTCTTCCTTTAAAAAATGTTTATTTTTGTCGTTATTTCTGTCATGTATCTATTCCGCTATTTCCGCAACCGCAACCCGCTGTAACGCTATAGCGTTTTTCGGGGTTGGCTGCGACATGCCGCAATCCGCATTTGATAACTATGCCAAGGATTGAACCAAATTTCCACTCCAAGCTCTGTCATATGGGATGAAGTCTTTTAGCTAGTCTTATAAGACTAGCTTTGCATTATAGAGTACAAGATCTTCCCCTATCAGCTGTAACTAGGTAAGAACGAATAAGTCCTTCTCTGCTTATTATAAATAAATGAACAGTCTAAATTGAAGATCTTTAACTTAAAGATTTAGAAAAGACACATATTATAAAACAATCTTAGAAACTATCAAAAATTAAATTTCTCTTATTTAGATCACTAATCTCCTTAGTATTTCTCTCATTAGATCCGTTCCCAACATAAAAGTCCAATAACTGAAAAAATTAAGCCCCCCCCCCAAAAAAAAAAGAATTTAATTTCTCAGCAAAAAGGAATTTTATTATTGTGCAATAACAGACCATTTCATGTAACGTTCAACATGACTCAAAATTTTAAAATGCACATTGATAACTGATATATAATGGTCAGTCACACAAAGCTAATGTGTTATAAAGCAAAAAAAAAAAAAAAAAAGGTCAACTAGCTTGTAGCTCAATCGTCACTGGCCTACTATGTAACACCGATACCGACACGAGACACGTGACACACCACTCTGACACGTTAATTCTAAAAAATGTTAGATTTCGACACGTTGGGACACGTTTTGTTATTAAATAATATTTTTAATATATTATATTTAATATTCAATAATTTAATTAAAAAATGAAACTAAACTTATAATATTTGTCAATTTTGCAAAGAAACATAAGATATCTCAAATATTTATATTAAACTCAATAAAATGATAATCGTAATCCAACAAATCTATTAGTTGGAACTAAAAACTCAACGCAATGCAACCTTTGAACTTTTTTTTAAATTTTTATAACGCGTGTTGGAATGTCGGGGAGTGTCGTAGTGTCGGAGAGTGTCGATAAGTGTCGGACATGGCACGTCAGGGTTTTTGAAGTGTTGGTGGCTTCATAGCTGGCCTATCTCTTTAAGACTTGGGTGTGATTCTCTTACATTGGAGGTTTCATTGTCCACCAAACTATCTTTCTTGTCCCCTACCCAGGTGCTTGCACCTCAAATGAACGAAAATTAACAATAATAATAAAGCACAAAAATTACCAGAAAGAGTCTCTCATATCTTCATGATCCTATTGGTTGTTTTGCACATTTGGTCCCTCGACATCAATGCAGTGAGCACTGATTGCAACTTCTCCAGAGACATTCTGGAGGACAGTGGTTTCTAGATGCCTAGTAGATCTTGATTCAGAGAATTCCATGACTTGTGTTTCTTCATTGCTCTGTGGCCTCTGTCAGAGAGTTTCAGTTGTCAATATATGTGTCATGCAAGATCAATGATGTATGCATTACTAAGTTTAATTGTCAATATCTACATATTGACTACAATCCTGTATCTAATGTCAACAATTAATCAACTATAGGTATCTTCCAATATATGTATGTTTAGGCTTGGAATTTAAATTCAAAAGGTATAATGTGTTGAGTACACATTAATGATGAACAAGAGGGCCAAAAAGAATTAGTGGAGAACACAAATACCATGTATGACACAAGAGTAGCAACTTGAGAACACTTCACGACCAACAATTATCTACTAAGTATTCATAAAATCATTGTACATGTCAGAAATGAGCGTTGAAGAAAGACATGCTAGATGTATCAATACAAAATTATTAAAATTGTAAATAACCAATTCAACCCAAAAGCTTAAGCTATTGGGTGAGGCTACATTAATGGTTTTATATATCTCAACACGCCCCCTCACACGAGAGCCCATTGGGCTTGAAGGGTGGACAATGCACAGGCCCACCTACCTGTGCGAACAAAGAAATTCCACTTGAAAGAAAGTGGGGGGCGGCGAGGATCGAACCTGGGACACGAGGCTTTGATATCATGTAAACAACCAATTCAACCCAAAAGCTTAAGCTTTTGGGTTGAATTGGTTCTTTACAAAAATCACTCGCACATACCTCCATATTGGATGTCTCTATTGAAGATTTAGCGGAAGGTAGAAGGGACAAGCGGCAGAGAGGGCAGGTGTTGTGGCTGGTAAGCCAAAGATCAATGCAGCTCTTGTGAAATGTATGGCCGCATGCAGGTATCTGTTGAAGCTTATCCTCTGGTTGGTAGTCCAAAAGGCAAACTGAGCATCTGCAACGAAATATCTTATAGACGAGGAAAGCTAAAGATAACACAGGTTTCGGTTCAAGCAAGACAACATAGAAACAAAAACTCAAGTATACAAACAAATGAAGCCCCAAAAATCAGTGTCAGCAACATCAAAGTTGTGCAAATCCAATTTAAAAGATAAATACACATTATACAACCCAAGCAAGTTCTTGAAGCAGTGTGTGGCAAAATTTTAACATATTTCCTCTCTGCACTCAGTTGGATGCCAACAAACAAGTATTAAAACAGATTTTCCAAGCCAGGCATATTCCATTAGGTTAAGTGCCAATTTCAGAACATAGGAACATTGTCCTATCCTTAACCATTTAAAATCTACACATTGGCGGAGCCACTTGGTTCGTAGCTGATGCCTTGGCACCAGCTGATTTTTAAAAGTGCTACATATTTTCTTTAAAAATTATAGTATAACTTTGGCATTGGTTAGGTTTTTAAAAATAATACTACATTGGTACTAGCTGGATTTTACTAATTGTGTCTTTTGGCACTAGCTTAATCTTGTTCCTGGCTCTGCCACTGCATCTACTACGAGTCTACAACATTAACTCTTGCCAGTATCAAGAGAAAACAAACAAGTCAAATTGGTAAACATCTCTAAAATTAGTGTTCCACTAGGCAGCTAAGGAATAGGATCCTGAAATTGCCCCAAAATTTGCTAAGGAATAGGATTTCGTTTTTGGGTCACGAAAGCATGCTTCAAGTGAGTAGCTATTTCAAATTCCTAGTATCTAATTTCGTTGACATGTAGCACCACTTAAAGCTATTCCTATTCCTACCTATTCAAGTTAAGATGAATGCTATCAACACACTCTTTAACAATAGTTTTAACACTTTCTTTATTATTGAGTGAAATCTCATGCTAATAGCCTGGGCTCACTATCTATCAGTAGAGCAACTAATGGATCTTACCTTATAATAAAGAGAGTATCAATAAGTGTGTTGTGTTGCTAACATTGTTCTTAGCGAAGAATAAGAATACAAGTGAAATCATAAAAAGGGAAATAAAAGTAAACTCAACTGTGTATCATTGACAGAGAAGCTTTCCTTATATACAATAATGGGCAGCATCTCTCTCAATTCTTTGTTCAAACCCAAATCACACTGTCATGAACAATACCCAGAAAAAAAGATGAGTTTTTTTTTCTTTCTTTCTAAACTGAATGAATAGAATCAAAAGAGAAATGATATTAGTATTACCATGGAGATGGCATTGTTGTTATTGTCCTCTGAAATTCCAAAGGGTCTCATCCTAAGAGAGGACCAATCAACCCTTCTGGGTCGAAGATAGAAGACGTAGAAAAGAAAGAGAAGAATCAAAGTAAAGAAGATTGGAACAGAGAAAATGAAGGCTCTATAGAGCTTGAGTTCAGCTGAAGGATCAGATCTGCTGGAACAACAATCTGAGTCTGAAGAAGAATAACCTTCAGACATCACCAAATCCCCATAAACAAAACAATGCCCAAACAACTTCAAAATTAAGATTAAAAGGTTCACAACGCAAACAGAACAAAAACAAAAGTATGTGACGTGATGTGATGTTACTCGACAACTTGAACTGTATATTGTCTTGCATTTATGGACATATAAATAATATGGGTATAGCAGTAACAAGCACATAAACATACAAACATCACTTTACCTCAATTAATTTAATGGATGGTTATTTTTATTATTAAAATCTTCTTATTTAATTATCATTAAATTAATATTTTTTTTTTAACAAAATTTTTGTAACATTCTTTTTATTTGATTTAACGGTATTTAGATAGGAATAAATTAGTAGTAGAAAATTTTGATATTAAAAATATCTTTCTTCATTTAATTTTTATCATTTAATTACGGGGGAATGTATACGTGCTGTTACAGACAAAAAATTATCTTATAGAGACAATATTTTGAGAGAGAAAATTTATAAGGAGAGAGAGAACAATGCATGGTCAACAAAATTGT